>CP045908.1:4027224-4045744 GCA_013387185.1 Caligus rogercresseyi
GGTAGAGCAGTGTTTCCCAAATTTGTTAAGCTCGTGACCCCTTACAGCAGTACCAAACCTCTCATGACCCCCACGTTTATAATCCTTCAAAAATCACATTAATTAAAGCGGCAGGGATATAATTTAAAATTATAAATATTAATCACAACAGATAAAATTAAAACTCCATTGACTCCATTGATAAAAACTCCATTTATTACATAACATTAACTGATTTATTGACATTTCAATGTGAAGAATGTAAACGCTTCTTTGCCACAAGCAAATCAATACGAGGCTCTGTATGGCTCAAGACACATCGCATGTCTGCTTCAGCATTCAACCTGTTTCTAGCCTTCGATTTTATCACCAGGAGAGTCGAGAAGCCACTTTCACATAGGTAAGTGGATGAAAAAGGAACAAGTACTTTCAGGGCAAATTTGCTGGTCTTGGGGAAAGCGGAGAGCATCTTGACCCAGCAGTTGGAGCTGTTGAGCTGTTGTTGTTCCTGAAACTCCTCTTTCGCTGCGGTGTTGTTGATGAGCTCTAAGAATTCCTCTTGTATGTCATCAGGGAGGTCATCCACAGTGCATCGGAAAGGATTGCGAGCAAGTGATAGCTGTATATTTTCATTTCTGTCAGTTTCATGGAAATAGCGTTTGAACTCTTCTTGGAGGATTGTCAAGTGTTCCTTGATCTCTTGTTGCAGCTCCTCGGCAAGTGGCTCTTCTCCGATGACATCGTTCAGACGCTGAAAGGAAGTTACATTTCCCCTTTCAACTTTCCTCTTCCAGAGAGCTAACTTGTCAAGGAAAGCCTTGATTGCATCGGTATGCATAATGATATTGGTATCTGGGCCTTGTAGTTGCCGGTTGAGTCCATTCAAAGCTTCAAAAACATCTGCCAAGTAGGCAAGACTACACTTGAATGGCCCCTGAATGTCATCTAATAACTGAACCGTTTTCTTCCCTTGAGCTGTCAGAAATATAAGCAATTCATCAAAGAGTTCAAATACACGGGCGAGAACATTACCCTTTGACAACCAACGAACAGATGTGTAGAAGAGTAGATCTTGGTGAGCAGAATCCATGTCTTGGCACAACCTACGAAAGAGCCTGGTGTTGAGTGCACCTCCTTTGATATGATTCACGATGCGGATCACTGTGTCCAAGATAGCTTTGAGAGGAGCAGGAAGCGTCTTGGAAGCAAGAGCCTCACGGTGGATCAGGCAGTGTGTTGTAATGATGTCTGGGTTCTTCTTTTTCACCAGTGTCATAAATCCTGACCTGGAGCCGAGCATGCTGGGAGCTCCGTCCGTACAGACACCGACCAATTTTGCCCACGAAAGATTTTCCTCTTCGAAGAAGTTTGACACTATGCTCATGATATCTTCAGCCTTTGTTGTCGTTATCAGTGGGCTGCAGAAGAGGAATTCCTCCTCCACCTGATTTCCGGAGATGAACCGAGCATAAACCAAAAGCTGAGGAAGATGTGTAACGTCTGTGGTCTCATCAAGTTGGATGGCGAAGAAGGGAGAGAGTTTGATTTTCTCTATCACCTGAGACTTGATGTCCTGCGACATGTCATCAATGCGGTGCTTAACTGTGTTGTCCGAAAGACTTATCTGATTGAGCTTGCTGGCACAATTCTGATCAAGGACAAGACGAGCAGCCTCTACCATACAAGGTTTAACGAGCTTTTCTCCAATTGTGTGTGGCTTCTTCTGCTTTGCAATAAGAAAGGAAATCTGGTACGATGCCTTGACGACGTTGCTAGGTTGAAAGAGAACTCCTGTTCCATGATCCAATCTCGACCGTTTGAGCTGATGTTCCTTGATTTTGAAGTATGCCAGATCCTTCTTGGCCAGTTCCGAATGAACTTTGGTGAGATGTTCCTTCAGCTTGAACGGCTTCATGCTCTCATTAGCAAGTGTCTTCTTGCATATGACGCACTGTGGCACCTGCATGCCATTGTTCACTGTAAATGTGAAGCCGAAGCTGAGAAAACTCTCGTTGTATGTGCGCTTCTTTGACATCTGGAAACAAAAACAAAAAGAATCGTACGGCAAAACATAATATATCAATCGTTAATCGCTGCTCAAAATTGATCACCAAAATTATAAGAGCGATATAAAAAATATGAGCAAACAGAAAGAATAAAAAAGTAACATGAAACGCAATTATTATTTGATAACTTGAAAACGTTCATAATACTCATATCATTTAATAATATTATTTAAAATACATAATGACAAGCGAGCAAAATAATACAAAACGGAATTGGTTCGGGGATCACCTTTTTAGAAATATAACAAACTGAAACATACGTTACCTCATATGGGACAGAGACGTTTCAAATTTAATCAGAAAAATTCTTGAATAACACCAAACGAATCACATAAAGATAAAGTGTGCACGAATCACTTATTAACGCACAGCACTAACCACTTAAAAACTGTTCTCACCCCACTGGCTCTTACACCTGCGGAAGGCTCTGAAACGACTCTCCCACTTTTCCGTCAGCCTTCCTTTTATATCGGGCTGATATGACTCCCTCAGATGACGCGAACCAGTCAGCCAGCGCATCATTTCCGCACGCCCGATGCAACGCACGACACATACACATACACACGCGCATACATACCATGACGCTTATTTCTTCGCTCGTGCATCACATCGCGCTCTCGTTTACACAACTAACATTAATTTATGAATATTATTTCGCCGCTGAATGTAGTACATACAGTTGTTAGACCCTTCATGACCCCCAGTTTGGGAAACCCTGCTGTATAGTCACAGTGCTTTATGGTCACAGTACTGCAGTCTTGTAATAGTGTTTCAAAAGCGATATTCGTTCATCCTTCAAAAATCGTTCATGAACAATGAGCGATGACGATAAACAATAAATCGACAAAATCTACTTTAAATCGTTCATCGTTCAGTTTATTACCTAGTATAAGTAGAACAAGATAAGCCTGGAAAAGCGATAATACAATGTCGTTCAATCTTGTTAAATCCAGTTCAATCTTGTTTTCTCTCGCGCCAGACAGATATGGTGTCAAGAGCACAATCAAATGAGTTTTAATAAGAAAAGGAAGAAAAAACTTAACCATACATTATCTCATTGCTCGATTGCTCGCACACGTTGTTATTTCGACAAGATCAAGAGTATAATGCTCATATACACTACAATGATAGGTAAGTAAAACTAAATAGTTCTCTAACATATCATAATTCAAAGCTTTTGGACTAGACAAAGAAGAACTGAAAGTATCTATTACTAATTTATAAATAAATGTACATAGATACACTTATATATACCTTTTTAAACAACTGGTTTTGCTCTTTTTGCCCTTCTCTCCTGCTAAACATTTGAACCACCAATATTTTAATCTACATAGAACCGCTTGCTATGTATTTATGTCGGCCCCCGGCCACTCGTATGTTCTTGTGGCACCCCTGAGCATATCCATGTGCTGACCCCTTCCTTCCCTCTTTTTACTCACTTCTTCTTCGTTATTCAATGTGCTTATACGTAGTGAAATATAGTGACCTCTGAACGCTCGTGTATCTCTTCTTCCTGATCCATCCACGTCGCCAGATGTTGTGTACCTTAATATAGATAATATTATAATTATAGTTATCCCATACTCGTCGATAAATTTCACCGCTAATATATTTTTTCCACAGCCATAAATAATATACAAGCACAATAAAAAATCAAATTATTTTAATGCTTAAAATACATAATTAAACAACTTAGTTTAAAAAATTAACATCACATAAAAAACTAAAACACAATTATAATAAAACTACTTGCCAGAATAAAAACATATATAAATATTTATATTTTAAAACTTTAAATTTAATTAAGTTTTTAAATTATTTTCCATATGGGAGGGAACATGAGGGGGTGTAACGAATTTTGTCGGCTGCCAAACTCCACTTTCCATCGATGACAGAGGGGATGTTGAGTATCTAGCCGCTGCCGCCAGGATGATTCCCCTTACCTCCCATGGACTGATAGAAGAGTGAGACGCTAACCTCTTAGCTATAAGAGCTTTGGCATTTAAAAGAGCAATATTAATTGCTCTAGATTTTGCAGAAGATGATCTGCCAAAACGAACAGGATGATAGCTTTGCTAATGTTATTTGCATCTGAAGGCCTCTAACATTCAAACTGATGAACTGTTTAAGGATGTCTGCTCTGTGGTAATCTACAAAAGAACTAATATTTTTATCCACTTAGAACCGCCAAGGGGGCTATTTTTACCCCTATTCTCCCTTACTGTAACAACCTTAGAAGAACACAATATATATGGACATACAGTCAATGACGTGATTAATTCTTACTTATTTTAAAAATATTTACCCACTTATCACAGTCAGCACCCACGATATAGACTATATGTGTAAAGATTTCCTAGACATGGTACTGCTGAAGAAAGGGAGTCTCCATTCTATAAAATCAATTTCTCAACATCTATGTGCATTTCATAGTGAACTCCGGGAATCGACCTGGAGCCTTGCTATATACATGTTATATGTATATAACATGATATCAATAACTAATGATTCAATATAATTTAATTTAAAACCAAGGCATCATGGCAAGTTTCAATTTGGATTTGCCTCCAGACATCTCGGAAATTAAAGATGAGGAAGTTCTTCCATCGTCCCAGGGAAATGAGGTCAACCTCAGTACTCCCAAGAACAATTCAACATTAGAAAATCCCTGGCCTTCATAGACGATTACTTTTCATAGGTATTATCAGACAAAGCTGGCAACAAGTTCTACAATTTGGATTTTAAGTGCAAGCGTTATGTTGGCAGGATCAAGAAACAAATCAAACTTAATTCAAGCAGTCGTAATAATCTTAATCGGCTCATGAAGTCATTTCACAGAAGCGAGTTTAATGCTTCGATAGTTTGTTCCTACAAAATGTAAGAAGAGGACGTCCAAAAATAGCGACCTCAATTGATATACTCCCCAATCAACTAGCTTCCTAGGAGATTGTTGTGGGAGTAGGCTAATTTGGATAAATCAATCGACTTTGGATAAAATTATTGTTGAGTGTATTATTGCAAGTGGCTTTCGTTTAACCATATGGAATTCGATACCTTCATGAAGCTGATCAACACTCTCCAGCCCAAGAAACAAGTCATGTCCAGGAATATCCTGATGAGGAAAGTCAATCGTTTGTACGATGAGATGAAGGCTGTTACCAAAGGGGAAATGAGTAGGTCTTTCACCTTTGGTTATCTAGTCGAAACTGTTCTTATTTTTATTAGAGGTATTTCTTTATACCTCTTTTACAAATATTAAATCTTATTTCACAAATTTTAATTAAATATAATAATATACATAAAGGAGCAGAGAGAAGGACTCTGCTACAAGGCCAACATCAAGTTGAACTTACGAAAGTCGGATTTTATTGCAGCTACTTCTGATATCTGGTCCTGGGGGCACAATACTTATTTGGAGATGACTGTCCATGATCTAGTTATCCATAATGTAAGGATCACAAGAAAAAGCTTTGTAATCGCTTGCCGCCGATTCAAAGGGCCCACTCATTCGATAAAATAACTGAGGCGATACAGGAGGTTCTCAAATAATGTGTAGGAATAGAAATGTGTAGGAATTGTCACTGACAACGCTTCTATTTTCACCAAAGGATTTTAGGTCCATGGGGCAGAGCATTTTTGCATTGGTTTTTAAATAAATTTTGGTCTGAAAAATACAAAAAGTACTGTCTCAAAAAGGAATTTACTTAATAACGCATCCATCATAGAAAAATAATCAATTACTTATAATGATGAAACAGTTGGGAAACACAAACAGCACAATTTTAAATGGCAAATTACTCATGCAATCATATGATTTTATGATATATTTTATACCTTTTTTTTCTAAGAACGTAAAAAACTACTACGTTAACCTTAATCATTTTGTAGTTATGAAGAAGCCTAACACGCCCTTTTTATTGCATATTGGATGCGGAATAACCTTGTATATGGCAAGCAAAGTTAATTGGAGTTACACTTATCTCTTAAGTCTTTGGCTTGCATGGTTTTTGTTAAAACAATTACGCATATCGCATATAATGATGGGATTTAAGTTCAAAATGCTGAGATTGGATGCTTTGTGAGAAATTAAATTGTAGATGATTGTCATAGGAAATTAAATCCAATGTTCAATGATTATTTTTTCATATAGTAAAATAATTTATTCATTCTTGATTTACGGAGATGAAGCTTCAAATAACGGTTGATTGATGCTGTTAGATACAAATACCAATAACATTTTACTCCTACCGTTTGGCAGTTAGTACCAGTATATTGGAAGAAAATGTCACCTTACCCTCAATATAAACCCATTCCTCCAACACCAGTGATTGTAGACTATCCTAACTTTGAGTACGTGGGATAGACAGGCCGGGAGCAGGTCCAGGCTTTTTGGGGGGCCTACAGTTGTTATGGGGGGGGGGGGGGCACAGACGGCACGTTCATAAAAAATCAGACCCACGTCACTCAGTGGGTGGGCGGGCCTGTATGAGGTGAAGTGTTCTCAGTAATTGTCGACTGCATCGACCGTAACAAATGATAATAATCTGAAGGGGCAATGTCTGGCGAATACAAGGGGTTGGGTAGGACTTCCCGTTTCACTCTTTCAAGATATGTTAGATAAATAAACGTCGATATGTTATTTATTAGGACAATATGTATTATCTACAATAATTTGAGCAAGGGATTACTTTATACGGGCCTGGGGATAGACGATCTATTTCGATAAAAATCGTGAAGTTGACAAAGAAAACGCATAGGAAACAATGGATTATATACCATTGGCAAAACACTTTTAATTTACTGTTTATGTTGTGTTGAGATACTTTTAATAAGAATATATGATTGGGTTCTAGGAATAATTGTATAAAACACTTATGCATAAGGAAAATCTGATAAAGCATATTTGTGTGCAGAATTATTGATAATATAAATTTTTCCTTAACGACACTTTTGTATGAAATGCATTTTTAAAGGAAACTACTGACTTTTGGGCCAGCTTATCAGTCAAATAGCTTTATTGAGCATTAATGATCACATTTGGTAAGTTTTATTTTATAAAACTAGTAAAATGAGCTCATTTTGAGTACTTTTTGGTTCATATATAAAGGAGTATATTTGTATAATAGACCCATAAGGGTACCTATGAACATTAAGCTACGGTAAGGTAAGGTAGGTTTCGTGAAGACAATAACAATAACATAAGAAATTTTAATAAGCTCAGGACTTTGTTATGTTAATGCAGAGAAGGGATTCTCAATTACGGACTTCCCGGATCACCTTTGCTGGACGACATTTCCCTACGGTTTTTCAGCTGGAGAACCTCCCCTGGCTACAATAGATCCTTGATGCACTCCGGATCCCTACAGTACTCCGGATTCCCATATATACAGGGGCGTGCACAGCCATTCAGAGTTAGTGGTGCTCAGATTATAAAAAGGGCATTTTAATCGGGCGCGAAGCGCGCCCGCAATAGTTCGTCCCGCGCGCAAAAATTGAGCTATGTCATGATTAAAGCGTTAAAGTAAAGTGACGCTACCAGGACAAAACCTTCTTTTTTTTCAAAAAGGAGATGGATCAACCGTAGTTCTTTAATATGCGCTAGAGGGTGTTTTATGAAGCAGCTGTTTCAAAATAATAACAAATGTAAACAAAAAAAATATGGACAAACCGTAGTTTATTTTTTAACAATAGGTGCCGCTTATCCATTTAACATTTGAATGAAATGTTAAATGGATAAGCGGCACCTATTGTTAAAAAAATAAACTACGGTTTGTCCATCATTTTTTTTGTTTACATTTTCTTGTCGCGCTACTTTACTTAACGCTTTAGTCATGATGTCCATGTGCCACAAAACAAACAATAATAAAAAACACATCATTCAAAAAGGGCACATTTCTCCAGAGGGCAAAAGGGCAGGTGCTCTAGCACCACCTAGCTTTTATCTGTGCACGTGCCTGCATATATATAAATGATAGATTAATACAACAAATGGACGATTATGATTGATCCAACAAGATCAATTATTTAATTAATGAAGCAAGAAATTTGCATTCTTTTTTGAATATATTTATATATACATTTAGTTACATCTATAATTTGTACGTAATACAATATTATACTTTACTTATAATTACATTTATTATTTTCATTCATTTAAATTTACAATATACACAACTCATATACATATGGACTATTTTCTTATTCTAAGAATTCGTTTGTCTCACCATCACTTTAATAGTTGGAATTCCATCACACTGAGGATCCACCTCAACATATGTCATTATATGCTTTATACAGCATTCAAGATCTTGGCAATAAATAGCATAGTTTCCATTGAACTCTATGATCGATCTTTTCGTTGGTCTTTCGATGTTTTTTAGATTTTATTGTGTATTAGAGTCTTGATAGATAATATTTGTAAGTGTTAAACGCACAAAAATTGAGCCATTTAGTCTGTCATTTTATTATTAGTTGTTGTTGAACTCCAGCCCTCAGTTAATTAAAAGTTCCAAAGAATTATGTTATATATATATACAACACAGTCGTATATATATATATATATATATATATATATATATATATATATATATATATATATATATTAGGGTTGTTCTTATTTTTCAAATGTTTGAAATGTTAGCAACATTGTAGATTTTCTGTTTCTTGGTGATAAAAGAAGACGACATACAAAGTTTGAACAAAATCGGTCAACATTACGAAGTCGCACAACGAGGTCAAAGTTTTAAAAATTTAGTAAAAATAGTTTTCCGCAAATTTCTTCAGAATGGTGGACGTTACAGACTTCAATAATTATTATTAATTTAAAGGAAATCTAATTTACTACCAGTCGTATGTTTGATGTTTTTTAATAAAACAAAGTTTTTAGTAAAAACAAAGCAAGAAAGGGAGTGTGTATTGTTAGCTTATTTCATGGCTTTTTTGTATCATTAACTTCACTCGCCTGTAGAAGATGACTTGTTCGCTTCAGAGTAAAATAGTACTTTTAAGTTTAGTAAAACTTTAGATGATAAATCCAAAAATGTACATATAACTCTCTACTTATTAGATTGATATGATTTAGTATACCAAAATATTAAAGCTGGTAACCAAGCTTTAATATTTTGGTATACTAAATCATATCAATTTAATAAGTAGAGAGTTATATGTACATTAAAAAAGCCTATCTCGCATACAAAATGACGCATATAATGGATTATAAATGCGTCAGAGACAAAGTAAAATTTTGAGAGGATACCTTGACGCACATCTAAGAAACACATTATGATTTATTTTTTTCATAATCGATTTCTTATAGGTCGATACAGGCTCTGAATCATATGATGTAAACTCAGATTGTACTGAATTCTGAATTGATAGAATGCAACCAAGGTCATTTTTTTATATATCATCAAAAGTTTTACTAAACTTAAAAGTACTATTTTACTCTGAAGCGAACAAGTCATCTTCTACAGGCGAGTGAAGTTAATTGATACAAAAAAGCTATGAAATAAGCTAACAATACACACTCCCTTTCTTGCTTTGTTTTTACTAAAAACTTTGTTTTATTAAAAAACATCAAACATACGACTGGTAGTAAATTAGATTTCCTTTAAATTAATAATAATTATTGAAGTCTGTAACGTCCACCATTTTGAAGAAATTTGCGGAAAACTATATTTTTACTAAATTTTAAAACTTTGACCTCGTTGCGCGACCTCGTAATGTTGACCGATTTTGTTCAAACTTTGTATGTCGTCTTCTTTTATCACCAAGAAACAGAAAATCCACAAGTCGCTAACATTTCAAACATTTGAAAAATAAGAACAACCCTAATATATATATATACGAGGTATGATCAAAAAGTATCCGACTTTTGGTTTTATTGGTCAAACGAACACAGCTATGGGGGCGGGACTTGCTGTGTGGTTGGGAGCATGACTACTGCGCATGCTCATTTTTTCCTACAGCTCCAATACAAGTCAGTCGGCGTCAGGCCATTCATGATTGAACAGGTGCAAGTGAGTGTCGTCGGATTTTATTTTCTTTAAAATGTCAGAAAAAGTCGAACAGCGTTATTGCATAAAATTTTGTTTTAATCTTGGTGATTCGCAAGTGGAAACAATTCGCAAGATTAAAAAAGTGTTTGGAAATGAAGCGATGGGCACCACACAGATAAAGGAGTGGTACAACCGCTTCAAAGATGGCCGCTTGTCAGTTGAAAGTGAATATATATATATATATATCTTGAATATCTACAAATATCTGGTGACAAATCTCTCACTCGCCTTATATTCCTTTTCGATAATGAATGAGTTACACAAAATATCCCTCGATAGTTTCTTAAAGGATTAAAAAATATATATTTCCCTTCAAATAACTGAAGTAACATTTTTCATTATTTCAATATATGTATTATAAATCCAGTAAATTTGAGGGATGTTCATGAGATTAACCAAAAAAATCTTGGAGTATTGTCTCACTAACTGGAAATCGAAAGTTTTTGTCATCACACATGATTACCTCCGCCGAAGGAGGTATTGTTTCCAGTGGCGTTTGTTGGTTTGTTTATTTGTTTGTCAGCAGGATAACTCAAAAAGTACTGAACAAATTCGAATGAAACTTTGTGGAGTTGTTGGAAATGCCAAAAGGAACAAGTGATTAAATTTTGGCATCTCTGAGTGCAAAATTAAGATGCTAAACGAGCTAAATACTAATAAATATTTCAAGTTAGCCTACTCTGCCAATAGATGTCGCTGTGCTGTAAAATCGGGGGCTGGGAGCGTATTCTTCTCGGAATTTCCGTCGAGGGGAACCCTCCCCCGTCCCTCTACGCCGCCCCAGTCGTGAAAAATCCGCTCGGAAGGTTCATAAGGACCCCGTGACGGCGGAGGTTTGCACTCTCTGAGTGTATATATGCCTCTAGTTTATAATGATGTTAGCTTAGTTATTTGACAGAAAAAACTAATTTATCGTCAAATAATTTGCCTTCCTTACATTAAAATTATGGTTTCCATATAATGTGTCAAAGAGACAGAGTGGACAAAGAATGTGTGATGTTATTATTCAAAATATATGGTGAATGTTAAAAATGGT
The DNA here is from genome assembly GCA_013387185.1 of Caligus rogercresseyi. Taxonomy (NCBI): domain Eukaryota; kingdom Metazoa; phylum Arthropoda; class Copepoda; order Siphonostomatoida; family Caligidae; genus Caligus; species Caligus rogercresseyi. Next base: position 4,038,363 of record CP045908.1, read on the forward strand.
CCCAGCTTATCATGTGTAGATATCAAATCAAATGGATAGAATATAACTTTTCTAGCTAAGACGGATGATTTTATCAACCTTAATGATTCATAGTCATAGAGATATAAAGACAAGGAGAGCTTATTGGATTTTTTCAGAGAAATACGTCATATTGCCCAATAAAAACAAATTTTTCTATCTGTATGATGAACTTACGATGACGTAGTACAAAATAATTTGTTTATATTGGGCACAGGCAACAGCTCTCTTTATACTTAACAGGTGACAATTATGTCTTGGCACCGTACATATGCGTGTGTTTATTGGGTCCAATTCTAGATTTTTCCTCTCTCAATCACCTGCATATTGTAAAAGAGATCTTTTAATACTCGACTGTATGTGAAACACAAGATAATTAATGATTCTTTAAGGAATTGTTTCTCATATCATTCAAGCTCGATATATTTATATTTCTAAGAATAAATTACATATTTTACTTTACTTGTTTTTGTGTACTCCTTTGGTCATCCTCAAGACGGAGAAACGTGAAGTCATCGTAAGTTCTACCCAAAAGGGACATAGCTGCAGGGCAAATATCATTCAAGCTCGATATATTTATATTTCTAAGATAAATTACATATTTTACTTTACTTGTTTTTGTGTACTCTTTGGTCATCTTCAAGACGGAGAAACGTGAAGTCATCGTAAAGCTCTACCAAAAGGGACATAGCTGCAGGGCAATTGTGGAAGCCTGAAGCCCATGTCAGTGTCGAAATCAAATGTCTCTTACACGATACAGCGTTTTAAGGAGACAAACATAGTGGTCATTCTTGTACAAATATTAATTTTGAATTTTTAAATTCTCTTGGTATGCCAAATATTAAAATATTTTAGATTATTTTTAGTAAATACGGAAGATCAAGTGACAAGCCAAATAAGAAATTAATTTATCTATCAATTTAAAGACATATCTAAAAATGGTAAATAGAATTAAAGTGTTTTTGGAGCAGTTTCATATATGCTCTGCTCAAGGTCCCTGCCGACCACGAGGGCATTCTTGACATCGTAGACAGTGGGGCGTGAAGGCGATCTTCGTCGGGGTGCTGCCCACAAAGAGTACCCCTGCAATCTTGTTCCGATTGTTATGCTGTTCGCTCATCTTACGAGTAAGGAAGAAATTATTGAAATAATAAATGATCAACTGTATCTTAACTTTTAGTTTTGTTAGAATTTTTGAAATTGGTTCATGCAACCTTGATTTATAACGTTTTTAGTAAGTGCATAATTTTTTTTTACATGCCTGGTATATATATATATATATATATGTATATATAAGACTTGTTAACGTACGCGAAAATGTTGTTCATTAAAAGTTTAATCGTTCATCATTAATTTTAAATTCAATCGTTCGTCGTTCATCGTTGGTTTGTCGTAATTTTGAAAAATTGACGTTTTGACAAAGGAAACGTTTTTTGCAGTTCTGAAAAAGAAAAATCTTTGTCTTTTTTTGGCGTCAAAAACGAACGACAACGATAGGAATTTTTTGTTGTCGTTCATCGTTCGCGGACGACGAACGATTACAAATGAACGACTAATCAACAAGTCATATATATATATATATATATATATATATATATATATATATACTATACATATAATAGTTTTTATCTATAGTTATCTATACTATAATGTTGCTTCATAAGATGATCATAATTATGCCATAGATATGAATATATATACATTCACCAACATGGAAGAAAGTCAGAAGAAGTAAGTTGGCAAGTTCTCATATTTATTATTTCTCCTTAAGTTTAATCAAAAAAAGTTGAAGGAAGTAACAAGCTTAATACTCGACTGTATGTGAAACACAAGATAATTAATGATTCCTTAAGGAATTGTTTTTCATATCATTCAAGCTCGATATATTTATATTTCTAAGAATAAATTACATCAGACAATCCAAAAAGGGAAAATATTTTTTCTATGCTCACAAGTACTCCTTAGAATGAACCAAACTGCAATCACCAGGAGCTGTATGAGGATTAGTTTGAGCCACTAGCCTATCCTTTATATCAGTTCAGTTAAAAGAGCTCCTATAATGACAATAATACTTTAGTTTTCAATTTAGCACAATACTTTAGCAAAGAAATACGAAGGAGAGTCAATATTTTGTATGTTTCACAACTCTCTACGAAGGAACAAAAACTGCTAGTAGGAGCTCTACTTTTCATAAGAATAATAGTTCAATAATGTTCCATAATGTTATGTATTCCTACTGGCATCCCTGTGGGTCTCAGCCATCTATTGGCATCCCTTAACCTTGACCCTTGTCTACGTATTTTCCTTTTCCCTTTTCTCTTCATGTTCCCCCTTTATTATTATTTGCGTAGGCAGTCTGTCTTTACTCCTTGTCCGGTGCACCCCTTCTACCTTAATAAAGATGTACTCATCCTCCCCCTCGTGTTCTCAATAAACCTCAGGGCCGACGTGTATGGGATTACTCTAATAAGTAACTCCTTATATACCCTCAGGTAATATTAGTGGATTTAAACACCACACATAACTATTATTAGAGATGTAAAGTTGAGGGATATTTTGGGCGTGTGAAAGGAAGAATGTCTGAAGGGTGCAATTGAGTTCAAGCTCCTTGTTATCACTATTCTCTCTCCTCTCTTGAGGAATATTTATTTCATTTATGAAGCAGGCCAAGTCGGCCAGAACAGAAGGTATTTATTTTATATTTGAATCTCTGTTTTTGCTTCTGTTCTATGTATATCCACAGTAAGAATTTGTGTCCGAAGATCATAGAGTTAAAATTACTATTCCGTTAGATAAATAATGCCTAAAATAACGCCCAACTCGTGGATTGAAGCCAATGGTGGCTCCGACGTTTGGAGTTATAATGATGGCACTAAGAAAATGACCTGTCGGCTCTGCAGATTTAGTGTAATCCTTGTCAAGCTATATCCTTTGGAGCGACACATGGATAGTAAGAATCACAGGATCAACTTTAGGAGATTCCGAGCTAATTTAATTAGTTTGGATAGTTCGTCCTCCTTCATAGATGATGTGACCAAACTTTTATCATCGTGTAATATCCCTCTGTCAGTCGTGAATCATCCAAATTTCATTGCCTTCATGGAAAAATATTGTGGACAAAGGCCTCCATCCCGCCCTACTATTAATAACCATTTGAAATCCCAGAGCTCCAACATCCTGTCCAAGGAAAAGATGTTTACATCTCATTGGATGAGACAAGAGACATCAAGGACAGACCTATGACGGCTGTGTTGATGGGATCATTGGATGGTGATAATCCAACCAACCCTACTTGATAGACTTATTAAATGTTGGATCCTTGAACCATTTAAAAGTCTTCAATTTGGTTCGGAAGAATGTTGACCACTTTCTTGGGCCGGATTACCAGGCGAGTCAGTTAAAGCTTTTTATTTCGGATGGGGCATCGTATTGCGTCAAGGCGGCGGGCGAACTGAAGAAATCCTTCCCTAAAGTAATCCATGTGACATGTTTGGCTCATGGATTCCACAGACTGGCCGAGTTTTGCCGCAATGAGAACCCTGAAGCTAATCTCTTCGTTGGAGAAATGAAGAAGCTATTTTTGTTTTCCGCCTCTAGAAAACGAAAATTCACTGATTCTCTCCAAGTTCCCTTGCCACCTTCGCCTGTAATTACGCGATAGGGAACTTGGATAAAAGCAGTGAGTTATTACTGGATTCACTTCTCTGCCATAAAAAAATTCATCAACGAGATGGATGATGAATGTCCATCCTTAATAACACTTAAAGATCTGGTGAATAAGGAGTCCTTGTGGAAGGAAATAAATTCCATCCATGAGGATATGGATGGGATACCAACCCTCATCAAGGCGCTGGAAGAGAGGCTTCCCCTCATGATTAGCTCAACACTAGTCGAAGATGCAATATTGGACATAAAAAACCCTGCCTACAAGGAAAAAATTACAGAAATTTTGTCTAAAAACGTCGGATATTTTTATTTAAGAGAAACTGTAGGTGTAAATAATCCAAAATCTATTGTATATAAAAATGCCCCAATTGTAAATTGTGACGCAGAACGAGTTTTTAGTGTCTATAAAGATTTATTGTCATGTAAAAGAACGCGTCTTACCGAAACAAATATTAAACATATTATGATTCAGCGATGGAATTCAAGTTTGTCTATGATCTGTAAATAAATATGTAAATTAATCCGTAGAACTAATTTGCTTATTATTTCACAAAAATGAATATTATTCATGCATACGTAAGTAGGAACACACCAAAACATAGAGGAGTTTTGAGGGAACGGTGGAGTCTCTTTTGGGGTGTTTCTCAAGGAGAGTATAAATAAGGTGAGGCAATGATAATCGACCTAGGCAATTGGAGAGGGACAGCTGACTATTTTGTTGTGATGTCACAGCTGCTACGCTTGATTTCTAGTTCAGTTTGTATTGTAAAGCGAAAATGCCATATTATCGAGGAATTTGCCGTATTGTGGAGGATTTTAAGTAGAGCGTTAAAATATCCATCAAAATATGTAATATATGTTTGTCAAGAGAGTGAAAACGTTTAAGAAGATTGATTAATTCATGCAATAATAGACTGCCAAAAGAATCTAACTTAATTTAAAAATATCTATGGCTGTAATAAAAAATATTGTATTGAAAAAAGATTTCAAAATATTGATTTTTGATTCCTCACCGGAATCCAACCATTTATTGTCTCATTAAACAGATTTCAAATGTTGTATAAGTATGAGACTTCCATTTAGGAAAGAAGTAAGGATATTCAAGGAACAAGGATGCGAAGCATTCTTACTAATCTCATTCAATTTAAGCATCAATAATTTGGTATATGGTCATTAATATTTTCAAAGACCAAACTATATGTTACTGTAAAATCAATTAGCATAAGCTATTTATTGTAAAAATGTATAGTTTCAACAGCTATTAGAAACATTGTATATATTCATATCAGTATTTATTTTTGTGAAATATAAATTATTTTCTGCCTCTCTTCTATATTTTATGATTATTAGGTGACGAACTTGCTTACACAACACAATCATACGCACCCTGATCGAATAATTTTATGGAGTAAGACTTCTATTTGTCAGATTGGCTGATAGTTTATATAAGTAACTTACAACATATAGTTTTGTATTCAACACACACACAGCCGCGGCGGGGTATAACAGGGGGCTCAAGCATGGAGTTCATGTTTAAAATAAAAAGACAGTTTACAAAGACTGAAGACTTTATTTTCTGGACAAACATAGCTCCATCTAGCGAGTAATATATGAACTATAATGACGTCATAATCTTTCATATCACAACTGGCGGACTTATCAATCGCTCCTTTGCCCGTCGCCCCATCTAACGAGTAAATACAAAATCAAACACAACTCCCTGCCTTTCTTTTTTTTCTTCTTTATTGGCCTTTAAGTGGTTAATTGAGAGTATTTAAGTGGTTCATTATGGGTGTTGAGTTAAAATCCTTTATTCAAAATAAATGTATTAATTAACGAATAAGCAATTGAGATGGGTAAATAATACTTTATTTATTATTTAATTATATCATTAACAAACTAATTAATTAAGTTCGGTTGAGTCGATTAGGGTGAAACGGTTGTTAGTAAGTAAGAGGATGAACTTTGAGCAACAGGATCCAAGTCGGGTCGGGTAGTCCAAAAACCTGAAAGAGGGAGGAATACTGAGTTTGGTATATATAAATGAACTTGACATTAATTAATTATAATAAAAAAATACACATTGGAATAATAAACTACGTCTTAACCATTCGAGTACTTTTAGAAACTGAAAACAAAGTATGACGTCATTTCCGTCTGAATTAAGAAAAAAGGATGCCATTTTGAAAAAACAAAAATGAGTAAGTAATAAATCTATATATCTTATAATAAATATAAATTATGAAAGAAAATAAAGATTTGATTTGGATCGTGAATTATTACATTATTATTAATACATTAATACTTACTAATATATTTCAAAATTAAGATGTTGTACTTCTAAAGGGTTAAATGCGACTGAAGCACAATGGAACTCGAAAACATGTGACGTCATTAGAGTAAACATGAACATGACATCACTTGAAATATTTAATGATTTATTTGTTAATTTGAAGTGTTCTCGTGATGTTTTGTTTGTTATCGTTATCGAAACAAAGCTTTATGATGGAAATACGTAACATATTGAATAGATACATACAGTTCTTTGTTTGACAAAAAGTTCAGAATATTATATAATTAATTATTAGTATTCATTAATTAGTACTGTTAAGAGTCTCACACTAAACAAATAACTTTTTGCGGAAGAAATAAACAAAAAAACGATTGATTAATGATGAGACGATAGCTGATATTGATCAATTATTAACTTACTTGATTATTTAGTACTGAGAGATAGATACTGCACTTCTAAAGAGTAAGACACAACTGAATAACATTATCACTGGCAACTAGCAAATTGACGTCATTTGTGGAAAGATTACCTCATTTGAGGACGTTATTAAACACCAATCAACATGATGCATGCGGCATGACTCACCAATAAAAAAACTGTGACGTAGAAACTAAATGAACTAAAAAAAGATGAAAATAACCACAAGGTCTCAAACTATTTTTATTAATGGTTCTCAAACCAATGTTATTTAAATCTTAAGAGGAGATACTATGTATCTACTAAGATCGCGCCACTGCTTTGCTTACTCGTTTAAAAAGGGTTATCTTGTCTCAAGATATTTTCTTTCTCAATCGATCAGCCTTTGTTTCCTCGAGACCTACTCCGAGGACATTGAGAGGCGGGGAGTTTGACTGACTGGGGCGGTACATATACCAAACAATAATGTAGGGTACTAAGGCCAGCTCAATGAAGACGAAAACTTCACAAAAAAATATCAACGATGATAGTTGGTTTAAATATATATGTTTCGCCTCAACGTCATCGGTGGAGGGTTTGTGTGGTTTCAATCCCTCCTCCCGGATTCCTTGGAGTTCTGTCATCGGATCTCTTGTTGTTTACAATGAGTAAAGTGACAATGGGTGCCTGAAAGACATTATGTTTGTCAATCCCAGTGACTTAATGCTTGAAACTCTTCTCCAGATCCCTGAGAGCTCTGTATTCGGATCTCAAAACCCACAAAACCCTCCACCGATGACGTTTTAATTATTTTTCCTCCTCCTCCAATTCCTCCCAATTCCTCCCAATTCCTCCAATTCTCCCAATTCTCCCAATTCCTCCCAATTTCTCCCAATTCCTCCCAATTTCTCCCAATTCCTCCCAATTATCCCAATTACTCCCAATTACTCCCAATTTCTCCCAATTCCTCCCAATTTCTCCAATTTCTCCCAATTCCTCCCAATTCCTC
>CP045908.1:4045844-4107212 GCA_013387185.1 Caligus rogercresseyi
AACCAATAAAGCATCATAAAGTATATTTATTTTTATCAATGCTGATCTAACTTAGCTAATGCAAGGAGTACTAAAGAGATGGAGGGAACACTCCTAATGTAAACAATAATATTTGTACCTATGTAGTCACACTTTACACAGTTTTATACTACTAAAAGAGATGAAATTAAGTTTCTCAACGACGATTCCAAAAGCTTATAGACTCCACGGACTGATTAGTCACCGGCACAAATCCTCAACTTCATCCTTAGGGGGTTGTAAGTAGACGTGGAGTCCTCTTCCTCTTTATTGGACTCGAATGTCGTCGTTGAGAAACTAATTTCATCTCTTTAGTATAAAACTGTGTAAAGTGTGACTACATAGGTACAAATATTATTGTTTTACATTAGGAGTGTTCCCTCCATCTCTTTAGTACTCCTTGGCTAATGAAGTGTCACTGTGTGTCTTTATTTATGTTTAAAATGTTCATCAGAATAAACATTTACAATTATAACTATATATGCAGCAAATTGAATGCCCTTGTAAAATAAATTATAGCAATGCTAACGATAAAGTCAAACATAAAAGATTACTATGCAGAATATAGACAATGGCGAGGAAATTAAATATTGCTTTCAATCCCTCCAATTGAAATTTATTTAATTATGGTTATAAGGAATAAATCATGTCATGAACTAATGCATTACATAGATTAACTTAAATATTTCTCATGTGCTTATCTAAGTCACAAAAAACAACTGTATTCAACTCTCAATGTTGGAGGCGCAGGTTCGATGAATACTCCTGAGAGGGGAAGGTCAAATTTGCTCAGCCTTATTGATAAATCCTAGGTCCGAGTGACTAATTTTAAGGCTAGTATACTTATTTATATCCATTCGGAAGCTGCAATTCTATTGAACCAATTAGGCAAAAAAAGAATAAAAAAATCGTATTAATGTAAGATTTTCCAAGTAAAACCTTTATATTTTAATACTTTATGTGAAATAAAGATAGTGATATAAATAAGTTTTATTCTTAAAGAAGAATAAAAAATATCATATTAATTAAAAGGATTTTGAATTATGTTTTATATCAATCATGGCGACCAACTAAATGTATTCTTTACGTGTATTTACATGGCTTAATGCGTTTTCAATGTGTAAGCATCAAAGTTAATTTTCACTTAAGTTAGTAAGTACACACGCACTTTGACAAACTGACCTTGGCAAATTCTTAAGATCTAGGAGATATTTATCCCCTTGTGTGGTCCATCAACTCTTAAAAAAAGAGAAACAAAGGGTGCCCCCTTTTCTTGACCATGCCTTGACACAATGCGTCGCTACAACGTCGTCAGCATATGCAACTGCTTCTTCTTTAAAAAACAATTCGCCCAGGATTTGATTTATCCTTGCACTTTCGTTATATCAAATTCGTATATATTAAGGCTGTTTACCAAACTTTCTCTTCCTATTGTTCTAATGCATTTCCCCCCGTTATGATATGAGATGCATTAAGTCTATATGACGTCAAACTTGTATATTTTTCGTACCATTGGAAGGATCTAGGAAGGTGAACAACAAATCTTAAAGTTCTTAAAAGGATGCCAAGCTTGGAGTCATTATTCAAATAGAATTGATAGACAGAATATATATATATATATATATATATATTATATATCATAAAATGATATAAGGAAGAAATGCCCAAGGAAAATAAGGTCTAAGAAGATATGGTTCAAGAAAAATAGACCAACAAGAAATTATCACAAAATAGAAAAGAAAAATGATGATTCATGGTTAAAAATGGCTCAAGTAAATCATAGCCCCTTTCAATGTCAACAACATAGAAATGGTTTATCTATAATTACATTTGTGATTGTTTTTGCCATTATTTACTCAATTTATATGATGAATTGTATTTGCATTCACATGACTTAGTCGTATTCCACTCAAATACTTGCCTACCCATGTATTTGGGGCATTTTCTGACGTCATCACTTTTTCGCATCCTCACTTGGCTAGGAAGCGAATGTTCCTTCTATAACCTACAAATGCTGTCTTTTTTCCTCTGAAGGGGGAGGGAGATATTATAACAACTAAGAAACTAACTAACAACAAAAATAAAAATAATAAACGAGGCTTCAGTGAAGGAAAGTTATCTTTAAGAGTAAATCCGCATTCGTCTTCTGAAATAAGTCCATTGCTTTCAAAGTCATTGAAATGGATGCAACGGATCTCCCTCTGCTTACCGTGAACAAGAAGGCTCCAGGGCCCGTGGTTCATGGGGATGGGCTTGTCAAGTATGATCAGCTTCTTCAGCTACTCCGGTGTGTTCAGTGCAGCTCCGTGGCGGGTGGGACCTCGTCCAATCCCGTGGTTCAGTGTAGAAAGGTAAGAGAAGTGTCTGAGCATATTTTACTCAACCAACTTAGTACTTATATCTTTGTTTTAAGAAATTATTTTTCTAGCAAATGAGTGAATAACTTTAAATGAATTATTATGCTATGTTTTTAGACATATTTTTTTTGATTTTTGAAATTATCTTCTAAAAAACATTGCGAATTAATTTTAATTATTATTTAACATTTCATGAAAATATAAAACACTTTAAAACCCGTATATAAATAGATGTTAATTTCCAAGTAGTTCTGGTTAACGCAAATCAAAAGCATCCTGGAACCCCTTGATTATCAAATCGTGTCTTCTCTTCAGCCCATCCATGTCTAGTATCTCAAGAATGTGACGCCAATGCTTCCAAAGAGTTTTCTGAAAAATTAAGAAACAAGAAAGCTTTGTGTAATTTGGTTTTAAATGTTACTGTGTAAAAATGTAATATTTAAGTCTTGCAAATAAATCCTTGATTTATTTGAATTTGAACGTTTACGTTTATAGTTGGTTTGTATGAAACATGTCATAAAACCTATTTTGCATGTTTCGTTAAAAAAAACTAGGCAGTTTTTCAATAACTAATATTTCAATCAATTAAGAGTTAATACCTGTTATATATATATAAATATCAGGAAACGACCGGGACACTTTATATATATATATATATATGTATGTATATATATATATACATATATATATATACATATATATTATTGTTTTTTTAGCAAAACTTTTTTGACGCGAAGTATTTTCCTCCTCAGATTTTTCATCACAAAACTTTTTTCTCCCGAAGCTTTTTAGATATAATAACCCATGGAATTCAGAGAAACATACAACTTATTAAGCCAGAAGAGAAGCATTTCATCAGTATTGAAGAGGTTGTTTTCTTTATCTGTCCAGCATTATTATTATTATTATTTTTTGCCTATATGGTTCGATAGAATTGCATCCAACAGGATATAAATAAGCTCCAGCATATTGATGTAACTATGAATATTAAATCAGCTCTTCTGCCTTGAAAATATCAGTATTTTTATTTTATATTTAGTCTTTGCTAAAGGCCACTCATGTTTCCTCATTCCTGCCAACTCTTCAGGCTATGGATGTAAGATAAATCTCTCTAGCATACTAGTAAGATACGTGCCACAACATAAAAACTTCTTGTTATTTAAGGAGTTACTTCCCTACAGATATAAAGATATAGAGAGCTTATTCCCTTCAATAGCAGATAAAAATTGTTCAGCTGTCGCCTGTGTCCCATATAAACAAAGTAATTTATACTACGTCATCGTAAGTTGATCATAGAGATAGAACTATTTGTTTATATTGGACACAATGACGTATCCAGTAATCCCCCTGTGTCTTCATATCTCTATGGTTACTTCACGCTTAGTATTTCCCTTTTTTCTCCAATGAAAACAAATGTTTATTGCAATCAACTGTATGAGAAATGCATTGTTAATAGAATGTATGAATCATGCAAATTAGTTCCAGCCATCCGACCACCCATCTAACTAGTAACTGGAATCTCAACTGAGAAGAAACATTAAACCATCAGCTTGAAGACGTCAGTATTATAGTAGTTAAAATGGCTGCATCATTACATTGGCATAGAATACCAGGGAATAGAAGAACGGGAATCCACCAATTAATACCAGTGACGTCAGGCTATATTGATTATTTAGACAAAAGCCCTTGAATGTTTTGTTTGTTAGTTTGTTTGAGGGCCGGATCAGAGAGTACGAATTGAGCTCTAGTCTTGGATCCAAGGTGGAATCGAATTTGGATAATCGCAATACATATATATATATATGTATATATTAAAAAATCATTCGGCCTAACTCAATAGAGTTAAGTGAGGCTTTATTATAGAAATAGTAGGGTTTATAATAGGATTTCTGACCGTACCAAATACATCTCTATTGGGATGCCTATAGAACGAAATTTATAATTTAAAGCCACCGTTAAAACCATATAGCTTGACCAATTTAGTTCCTATTTCCTTTTGAATAGTTATTCGACTTCCTTCATTGTTGTTTCAATCTATATTAGTCTTAGGATCGAAAGTTCTCTGAACGGAATCACGATTAAATATTATATAACACTTGTTTTTGGTTTCGAATTTTTTCTTATTATTATTTTTATTCATATTAATGGTCAAATAGGTACTAATCATGAGTTCTCTTATAATTAGGATTCACTAAAAATCTAGTCCTTTAGATAAATATTTTTTGCCTTCTCACATCGATGCTTCACCGATTGTCTTTCATTTTATTTATACACATTAGGGTTGTTCTTATTTTTCAAATGTTTGAAATGTTAGCAACATTGTGGATTTTCTGTTTCTTGGTGATAAAAGAAGACGACATACAAAGTTTGAACAAAATCGGTCAACATTACGGGGTCGCGCAACGAGGTCAAAGTTTTAAAAATTTAGTAAAAATATAGTTTTCCGCAAATTTCTTCAAAATGGTGGACGTTACAGACTTCAATAATAATTATTAATTTAAAGGAAATCTAATTTACTACCAGACATATGTTTGATGTTTTTTAATAAAACAAAGTTTTCAGTAAAAACAAAGCAAGAAAGGGAGTGTGTAATGTTAGCATATTTCATAGCTTTTTTGTATCAATTAACTTCACTCGCCTGTAGAAGATGACTTGTTCGCTTCAGAGTAAAATAGTACTTTTAAGTTTAGTAAACCTTTAGATGATAAATCCAAAAATGACCTTGGTTGCATTCTATCAATTCAGAATTCAGTACAATCTGAGTTTACATCATATGATTCAGAGCCTGTATTGACCTATAAGAAATCGATTATGAAAAAAAAAAAAAAATGTGTTTCTTAGATTTGCATCAAGGTATCCTCTCAAAATTTTACTTTGTCTCTGACGCATTTATAATCCATTATATGCGTCATTTTGTACGCGAGAAAGGCTTTTTTTAATGTACATATAACTCTCTACTTATTAAATTGACATGATTTAGTATACCAAAATATTAAGCTGGTTAACCAAGCTTTCATTTAATATGTTTGGTGTTCTAAAAATCGCTATACTTTAAGAGATATACGCAAATACGAAAAAAGAAGGGAGAGAGTATTTTGCCTCACTTCTCTCCCTTCTCTTTCTATCCAGGTAACACTAGCAGCCGTTACCAAATGGTAATCGTATATTCTCATATCAAAAGATCAATTTTTCGGGAGTACGTATTTGCTTATATAATTTGGGAGTTATTTTAACACCCAGGCCAAAGATAATTCAGGATAAATCCCAACACCCATCCTTAAAATAAAAAGAGAACTAGGATAAAATCTTTTTAAATTTTTGATGACATTTTATTATATGTTTAAAAAAAATTATGTGTTCGATGGCACAAGAAGGATAAAAACGAACTAATTTGCCGGTATAATTCCAAGCGTCTTTATTTGAGTTTGAAATTTTAATTGTAAGGGCCGAGTAACGTGCAGTGGTTGATATCAAGATGGCTCGCAAATCCACTTCTAAATGTTAGCTTTTGGTTGTGTTTCGGCATTACATATATTATGTGATGTATTTTCTTAAAATGTCGCTTGCAGAAAAAAGAAAAGAGAAGAAAAACGCCTTTTTCTATTTGTAGCTATTTTTACTTCATAAGCAAACATCACATAGATATTATTCCTTGACATTTTACATCTTTTTAACAACTGACAAAATCAATCACAACAACAAACTATTAAAGAGTACTAGAAGATGGTGCCGTGAAAGGCTTAGGCCCAGACAAGGCCTCCGAAGTAACTAGTCTAATAAGTCCGTTCTGTTCGAAGAACAAGGCATTAAGCGAAGAGGTTGACCGCAAAATATTATCAAACATGGAATGGCAGGAACCCGTAAAGGATAACAAAAGACTGGATTTTATAGCAAATACATTCATAAAAAAGATTATCACATTTTTAGGAGAAATTTTTAACAGTGAAAAGGATTTTATAATGATTGATTTTTTGAGCTGAATATGATTTTCAAGAAAATAGATTTTAAAAAGAGAGGGATTTATCCAAGAGACTGTTTTTACAACTTCTCCACCTACAGCAGTAACCAAACAATAAGGGAATATCTCGTTGACAAGTCGGGGAAAAAGCAATACTTAGGCCAGATTGATAGAAGCAGACAAGAATTTGGAATAAAGGCAACTGTTGCAGATATTTAAAAAAGTCTTAATTCAGACTCTCTTGGATACACTTACTATTGGTTTAAACACAGAATAGTTACCGGCACGTTAACACTGGGAGCATTTACAGTAGAAACATGGATGAGAGGCTATGTTTTTTTGCAAGACGTCTTTAGAGACGTCAAAACATTTTCTACTCGAGTGTAGCATAATTGGTGAAATGTTATACAGACTAAAAGAATTTTTCTTTGACCGCTACAATGTTTACTTGAAGACGAAAGATTTCATGTATATGTATGTAGGCCCACATCAGGGGAAAATAAACCTGATCACCTCTAGATTAGAGTTCATGCTCTATAGATTTAGAAGCTCCAAAACAGTACTTCCCTCCGACATCAAGCCCATTCTAAATAATGTAATATTTAATATGTAGACTAAATGTAACTGTGTAATTTATTTACAAGATGGATGTTAATTGAAATATAATAGTACCGTTGTGTACAAAAAAACTATTAAAGTTGGTTTATATTTTCAATTTAACCCTTCGAATTATGAGAAAAAACTTTAGGAAATGTCTAATTTGGTACTAAAGATGAGGAAAAAATTATTTAGCCATAGATAATGAGCAATTATTTATTTTGGTAACTCTAGCAAATCAACCGGTTCTCATCGGACATCTTCTTACTATCAACCAAAGAAAACAATATTTTTTGGGCCCTTTTTCCATACAGATATAAAGATATAAGAGAGCTTACTAAATTATTCAGAGAAATACGTCATTGTGTCCAGAATACAGCTGAACGATGTTTCTCTGCTATTGGAGGATGGATTCTTCAGAGAAATACGTTATTGTGTCATGAATACAGCTGAACTATTTTTCTCTGCTAATTGGAGGAATAAGCTCTCTATATATTTATATCTCTATGCTTTTTTCCTTTATATGTCATTGCTTATGATATAATAAAGTTAAGGAATCCAACCAACGTGGAAATCCCATCACATATGTGATGTAATTTTATTAGATGAAGCATGGGCATATTTAAAAAATACATAAAAATACAAGCATTTGCTATTCTATGAGAGATGGTCTACATTTTTTATGATTTAAGCTTTTAGATTAAGTTACACGAAAAATGCGCTTTTGAACATTTAATCATCCTTTAAGAAATATTTGTTAATTTAGACGAAGGTTAGCAGGTTGGATTTCACGGGATTGCTTCACAGTTCGTCGACGAACGACACACGTCTGAGCCCTGCTATATTTGACCATGGACCATAAGATCCCAGGGCCTTAGTTGCTCTTTCTTTTATTAAATATACGACATATATTTGTCATGTAATTTTACAAAAAATTAAGGCCTTACAAATTATTCATGAATTACATTCCTACTTTAAAATATAACAAAAAACCATTATGGATTGCGTCAGCATTCAATTAAAACGACTTCATTTGCCGATTATATCAAAAAGTGATATAATGAGGCATTAAATTACCCATTTCGTGCAGTCCCTCTTTTTCAAACAATATATCACCACCCATTCAATAGATTTAATTCATTACAATAAACATGCATTCACTTGCAGTCTTGTTGTCAATGCAACATACCCTATTAAAAAAATAGTAAATAGATTTTTAATGAAAAATAATGATGTAGTAAGGTTTACCGCGATACATTAAGTGACGAGAATGGTTTACTTGAAAATTTCTATCCGAAACTCGACTTTGAAAAAAAACAAATATAAAAAACAGGTTTTTTTGTCATTTCACATTTAGTTTTTCCTTTTTTTACCTGCCAAAGTAAATGTTTATTGTTGTCATCCTTATAATAAATGAACTATAAAAAAATAGTTTAACAATAATTCAAGAGCTCATGTCTTTATAGACATACATTACTATAACTAAAATGGAAATCTAGAGCTTAGCCTTGGTGCTTACAGATTCTATGACTGTTTTTGGCCGTGAAAAAAGAGAGAGGGGAAAGAGAGGAGGGAAGGAAAGAGAGAGGGAACGAGAGAGAAGTTTTTCTCTCTCTTTATCTTTCTTCCTCTCTTTCCTCCTCTTTATCTTTATCTCCCTTTCTCTTTCCTTCTATCCCTCTCTTTACCCCTCTCTCTTTTTCTCGGCTAAAAACAGTCATAGAATCTGTAAGCACCAAGGCTAAGCTCCAGATTTCCATTTCCTAACTATAACGCACTTTTGAAAAGGAGGGGGGGGGGGGGGGGAAGTATACATGAAGTGACGTCACTGGGGAAATATATAAATAAGCTTTGGGGTATTTGATGTCCGATTTAAAAGACTTATCTCCGAACGGACTGTGGTGTGTCTCTATATAATTTTTAAGTCTTTGACTAAGGATTAAACGAAAGGGAATTCCTCTGAACGAGTTTATCTGCTTCTTTTTCAGGGCCACGTCCACTGCCAGACCTGTAAGAAGAAGTCATCAGCCTGCAAGTCCTGCAAGCAGACCTTCCTTCAGCCAGAGGCCAGCATTCTCCTGGAGAAGGTTCTGAACCTTGTGGCTCTCAAGTGTCGCCACGAGGGATGCTCCGAGTTCCTCTTCCTGGACAAGAAGCTTGCCCATGAAAACTTTTGCCCTCTTCGGCGGCTGCCCTGCCGAAACGCGGATAAGGGCTGCGAGGCCGTTCACACGGCCAGAGACCTCAGCCGACATCACAAGACCTGTTCTTTCTCCACGCCGCTTCGACCACCCAAATGAAACTACACAAAATAATATAACTCTAAACAGAGATCTACTTGAATATTTAAAAAACCCATACATTTTTAGTTACTTGATAAAAGCTTCTCTTTTTCTTTATATCAATCAGATAATAATTTATTTCAACAATGTAAAAAATATGCCAAAAATATATCAGCTGAAATAAATGAAATATTTGTATTACATTATTTATTATATAAATTATAACATTAGTTGTTAATATAGCTGGGATTCGGTACCGCCGATTCGGTACTCTGTAGATTTTATTATTTATCTACCGAATATCGATCGGTGCGGTAGATAAGAAAGAAAGAGAAATTTATTAATGTATCTACTCTCTGTGACTTCTTCATATGCATTTCGTATCGGACAATTTATAACAAAAGACAAGTACATAATTTGTTATAAGTATTTTAGAGATGATTTGAAATTTAATACATGTTATTTTATATAAATCAGTTATACCTCGGATTTTGAAGGAAATGAAAGGCAAACAAATTATTTCCTTAACTGTCTTTTGTTAGTCGTTGTCCGATATTAAATGCGCTTTCAGCTCCGGAGTTGTTTATTTATTTGACAAATTTCAACTTCTTCACACCACCAGGTAACAACGATTCCAGTTCTAAATACCGATGAACATTCGGTAGTCGCAGTTCTGGTTGTAAGTGATAAAATACCATCATCGGTGAATAATAGTGTTGTCCCTCGGGCGGGCATGCCAATCCTCCAACCTGACGTGACGGACTCGGGCTTTAAGAAAGTCGGACGGGCTATGCGGGCGCAAAATAAGTTATTCGTATTTTAACATTTGTTAAAGCAATACTAGTAAGGGAACTTAAGTATCTGACAATTCAACAACCATGTAAATAATATTTTTTACTATCATAGTTATAAAAATCAGTTTAAACATAAATATAAAATAACATTCACCAACACTCCTAATATAGGTAAACTGCAATTTAGGTGGTTTAGAATCTAAACCAGGGGGCGTAAGTCGAGTGCACAGCAAACTAATGCGGCTCCAGCCGGACTCGGGCTCATAATTAGTCTTTCGGGTGGCTCGAGTTCAAAAATCGTTCCCGATGTACTAGACTAAAGATCAATATAGGTATAATGAAATAGCTCTAAAAACATTATACATTATTTTTATTATTTTTAATACTAGAAAAATGGTTATGGAAAAATGGCACCGCCAGAAATGGTTAACAAAATGCTAAAAACGAGAAATTTGATAATATCTATCATTATTAATCAAATTTAAAAATATAATCACTCACACCAATTAATTATATCTATATTTTAGGTAAATAATTACTTGTAATTGAGAAATTACAATCAACAAAGGTTTTTATCGGCTTCGGCTTAAACCATTGAAGTATTTTTAAATGGTGAGTGCATTTATTTTAAAATACATCATACAACTGTAAGTTATTTTTACTCTTCAAAATCTATACATAAAAATCATTTCTCCTTTTCCATTTCTTCCGGACAACATTATTTTTGCAGAAACTATTTTTTTTGCCTATTTGATTCGATAGAATTGAATCCGACTAGATATAAATAAGCCTATAGGTTTACAATTACTTTATTGAACCTAATATCAACTTTAAACTTATGGAAGTAAAGTTATATGTTATACAATATAATACAGGATAATATATATATAATATTATATATATTCGAGTGATCTGATCTTTAAAAGCCACAATACATTTTTGGTCTATAAAAAACCTTTGAATTAAATTAATTTTAGCAATTATACAGAGATTTATTCAACCATAAAACAATAGCGAAAGTGGTAAATTGTATATACTGCCTAAACTGAGTTGAATATAACAACATCCGTAATTTTATTATTATTAAAGCTTAAAATATTTTACGATATAAGATACAACAAAATATAATAAATATTTAGGGGAAGGAATTATATGTATAACATAAATAAACATTCTAGTTTAAAATTATTCCTCGCCTGATTAACCTATCAAAACATAAAATATAACAACAAAACACTGACAATCAATGCCAAAACATCAAAACAACAAAAATTTAAAGCTCAAACCTTAAAACATAATAAATTAAATTCTTTTAAAAGTTTCATAGCATTTAATTATATTTTGAACATTGTAAAATACTTTGCCAAAACTTGGGAGTAAAACTTAAATAAATCCGCCGCATATTGCCATCCAGCACCAGAAGTGTTGGGAATCTTCTAAGAGAAGGACGAATAACGAGCAGCAGAAGATATTAGAACGGCTCTTATTTCCTCCGGGTCCACAGGATCATTTTGCAGAGTTTGCTCGCAATGAGTGATTTAATTATTATTCTACATAAAATTATAAAAATCACTCAGATATTTTTTTATTGTATTCAAAAAGACTCCTATCGCATTTTTTCTTAGCTTTGCATTTAAGTAATTTTTCAAACTTTTTAGTCGTGGGGAGTTAATCAATTTAAGATAAAATGTTAGTCAGTGACTTAGATAATCATTGTTATAAATATTCTAAACGAGTATTATATATATATACCTATAAATATATTTGTTCATTATAATCGCATCTGACAGGATATAAATAAGCATTATAGCATTTGTCTATCTATCCAAATCTGATCAATTACCTCAACCAAAATTCCCCTTCAGAAGACAAACCTGTATCCTCAACATTGAGAGTTACAACGCTAAAATGCTTATTTATATCAAGGCGAATGTAATTATATCGATCCAAATATGCAAAAAAGTGAAAAAACATACTGGCTTGAAAATATTTTAACTTTCAAGTTAAACTATAATGTTTATTTTCTTTATATATACTTTTTATATAACATTTTAAATAATAAAGGAATTTTTGAAAAAAAGGAAAAAAAAAGTCAGCTTTGACAACATATATTTTATATAATTTTGTCACTCATGACTTTTTTCTCAAGTATACTCCCTGATCACTATAAACAACTCTCTATTATCACAATTATCATTAGAAAACGATCTCTGTTTTATATAGGCAGTAGTTACACAGCTTTCACAAGGTAACTTACATTACTTTGTTAGATAATAAGCTTATAAGATAATCTTCTTGGACGGTCAGTCATGTTTTTATACTAATTTGTATCTTCTTGTTAACAAGGACGCTATGACCTCGAAGATTTAATTGCTTGTATTTCATGTAAAGAGTCGTTTTTAACATGTTATGACTATTTTTTTGGTCCTTCAAGTAAACTATGTTTTACTAATTATATTGCAAAGCAAACTAGGTTGCTTTGGGTCAAAATAAAACTACAAATATGAACGAAAAATCATTGCTCTTTAGATAAAAAGTTAATTAATTTAGATGGATGTTTCAGAATGAGCTTACCCATGCAATATATACATATATATATATATATATATATTAGGGCTGTTCTTACTTTTCAAATGTTTGAAATGTTAGCAACATTGTGGATTTTCTGTTTCTTGGTGATAAAAGAAGACAATCATGTTAACTTTCACATTGCCAAACTATAGATCAAAGAAGGAATGGGAATTGAATGCTTCCTTACTAGATGATAAGGTTACCCAAGATAGAATTAAAACTATTATTCAACAAATTAAGTCTAAACTTTGCAACAAACGTATAAAATCTCCTTCCCATGCACTAAAACTAGTTCTTGACTGCACAAGAAGATAATACATTAAATTGGGGGTTAGGCTAAGTGAAGAAAGAAAATCGAAATTACGTAGAGTGAAGGAAAAAGGTTGGGATGTACGGGGTGAAGGAATAGTAGAAGATGAAGAGGTACGGGAAATCACTCAGTACTATTCGCAAGGTCATTTAATTAGAGCCGGATGTAAATTTGTAAGAAAAGAACAGGTGATTTTGGACAGTGTGAAAAGGAGAGAAAGAGTAAATAAATAAAAAAAGAAATATCAGCAATTTTTGACATGTGTGAAAATTTGGAGAGGGATCCTCGAAAAATCAATAAAATAGTTAGTCACTTTTATCGAAAATTATATACATGCAAAGATTGTGATAGACAGTCGGGTAATAAATGTTTAAAATGCATATTTAATTCTGCTGACTTTACCAGACAAATAGAAAATCAAGGTGGGACAAAGGTTTCCCAGATTGAAGAATGTTTTAAAAATATTATGGAGGAAAAAATTAGTGACTCTGAGATAAGAAATTGTATAAAAGCTTATAAGAAAAAAAACAAAGCTCCAGGACCAGATGGTTTTATGATGGAATTATTCAATAAGTTCAGTGACTTTTTGTCGCCATTATTGGAGGAAGTTTTCGAAGAAGTTCACATGGCAGATCATTTTGAGAATGACATTTCACTTGGCAAACTAATATTAATTCCTAAAGTAGGGAGAGACTCAAGAGTGGTCGAAAACTTAAGACCTCTGACCATGCTCAATGTTTCGTACAAAATTCATAGTGGCATATTAGCCAAAAGACTTAGACGTTATTTACCTCATATAATACACCCGGCTCAGAAAGGTTTCGTTCCCAACAGATTGATGGAAGATGTGGGTAGAAGTATTAAGATGCTATCGCACAGGTAGATAAAAACAGTTCTTGTACAGCGATTATGGGAGTTGATTTAAAAAAAGCCTTCGACTGTATGTCACATCAATTGATTTAAAAAAGTCTAAAAAATCATGGATTAGGAGAAAATTTTGTAAGGATGGTAGCAGTCAGTCTTTGTAGTACATATACATACTATGAAAGTACTGACAATATTTTCCAAATTAATAGTGGCTGTAGACAAGGGGACCCCATCTCTCCAACTTTGTTTATAATGTGTCTTGACTCGCTAGTAGAAGAGATAAGCGCATGTAAAAACATAAAAGGCATTAGAGTGGGAGAAATCGAAACCAAAGTACAAGCCTTTGCAGATGACATGTCCATAACCTATTCAGGGAGTCAGTAAGATATCGAAGAATCTTTTAAGGAAACTTGTTTTTTAGATTTGCGTCATAGTATCCTCTCAAAATTTTACTTTGTCTCTGACGCATTTATAATACATTGTATGCGTCATTTTGTACGCGAGATCTGTTTTTTTTAAATGTACATATAACTATCTACTTATTAAATTGACATGATTTAGTATAGCAAAATATTAAGTTAGTTTACCAAGCTTTCATTTAAGATGTTTGGTGCTCTAAAAATCTCTATACTTTAAGAGAAATAAGCAAATACATTTTTGCACGTACTCTCCCAAAAAAATTATCTTTTGATATGATAATACACAATTAACGCTTGGTAACCACTGTTACCTGGATAGAAAGAGAAAGAAAAAGGGAAGTGAGAAAGTATTTTGCCTCACTTCTCTCGCTTCTCTTTTTTCTTTCTGTTTCTATCCAGGTAACAGTGTTTTAGTAAAAAACATCGAAAATACGTCTGGTAGTAAATTAGATTTCTTTTAAATTAATAAATATTATTAGAGTCTGTAACGCCCACCATTTTCAAGAAATTTGCGAAAAACTATATTTTTACTAAATTTTTTAAACTTTGACCTCGTTGAGCAACCCCGTAATGTTGACCGATTTTGTTCAAACTTTCTATGTCGTCTTCTTTTATCACCAAGAAACAGAAAATCCACTATTTTGCTAAAATTCCGAACATTTGAAAAATAAGAACAGCCCTTATATATATATAGGTATATAGGTATATATATATATGTATATATATATATCAGGAAACGACCGGGACACCTTTTTTCCCGGGACCCGACCCGGGATTTAGATTTTTCAAGCAAGGCTGGTACTTAATATATATTTTCGTTCTGAAGTGACGACGTTTTTTTTTTTTTTTAATCTTGGTTCTAAAATCGCTATATTTTAAGAGATATAAGCAAATACATTTTTGCACGTACTCACCCCAAAAATGGATCTTCTGATATGAGAATATACAATTACCATTTGGTAATAGCTGTTAGTGTTACCTGGATAGAAAGAGAAGAGAGAGAGTATTTTGCCTCACTTCTCTCCCTTCTTTTTTTCTTTCTATCCAGGTAACACACAGCAGTTACCAAATGATAATCGTATATTCTCATATCAAAAGATCAATTTTTGGGGAGAGTACGTATTTGCTTATATCTCTTAAAGTATAGCGATTTTTAGAACACCAAACATATCAAATGAAAGCTTGGTTAACCAGCTTTAATATTTTGGTATACTAGATCATGTCAATTTAATAAGTAGAGAGTTATATGTACATTAAAAAAGCCTATCTCGCGTACAAAATGACGCATATAATGGATCATAAATGCGTCAGAGACAAAGTAAAATTTTGAGAGGATACCTTGACGCAAATCTAAGAAACACATTATTATTTATTTTTTTCATAATCGATTTCTTATAGGTCAATACAGGCTCTGAATCATATGATGTAAACTCAGATTGTACTGAATTCTGAATTGATAAAATGCAACCAAGGTCATTTTTGGATTTATCATCTAAAGTCTTACTAAACTTAAAAGTACTATTTTACTCTGAAGCGAACAAGTCATCTTCTACAGGCGAGTGAAGTTAATTGATACAAAAAAGCTATGAAATAAGCTAACAATACACACTCCATTTTTTTCTTTGTTTTTACTGAAAACTTTGTTTTATTAAAAAACATCAAACATACGTCTGGTAGTAAATTAGATTTCCTTTATATTAATAATTATTATTGAAGTCTGTAACGTCCACCATTTTGAAGAAATTTGCAAAAAACTATATTTTTACTAAATTTTTAAAACTTTGACCTCGTTGCGCGACCTCGTAATGTTGACCGATTTTGTTCAAACTTTGTATGTCGTCTTCTTTTATCACCAAGAAACAGAAAATCCACAATGTTGCTAACATTTCAAACATTTGAAAAATAAGAACAACCCTAATATATATATATATATATATATATATGGATTTAAGGAAATTTTCAATAACAATTTTAACATGTCTTTATATTATAATTGACAAATGTTACGTTGCATCCATCTTGATTGCAAGAGATGTAAAAGAAAAACTAAAGTTCCAGTACATATATGGTTTTTTTTTCTATGGTCAAAAGCTAATCCAAAAGACTTGGCTCGTATAAGAGAGTAAATAAACGTCTGATGAATAAATTTCAAGGGGTATTGTAGTTTCTTACCTCAATCGTCTATGGAAGATCATGGAATGGAAATGAATGAAAAATCTGAGGTGCAGTCTAAAGCAGATTTAATATTGACCAATTTAGTATTATTATGGTTTGGTTTGTATAATTTGTTATTTTATATAGTTCCATGCCGCCTAATACCTAAAAATATTCCGTAATGTTGAGGCAAATAGTTGATATATGTTTACTAAAAAGTGAAAGCAAGTTTGGTGAGTAGATAAATATTTATCATCCTTTTAATAGTTAAATAGTAATTCCAAGCGAATGTACATTTATTAAATTATATCATATTCCATATTGGCAGATTGACAAAACGACTTCTTTCAAGAAAACGTCTCCTATCAAACTGTTGCCATCTGAGCATTCCTTAACTGATGTGCAATCCTTCAAAGTCGTCATGACATCATTCTCAGAGTTTCCTTCACTTTGTAGAAGTTACTCAATTCGAAGAATGCCAATATGTTAGAAGAAGACCTTCAGTCAAAGATCCTACAAATTGACTCAATACTACTTTTTTTTATTAGAAAATTGTCCGATAATGGAAATATTTGCATATATGTATACTTGCTATATCATGTCTTGCGTCCATAAAGATTTGCTTAATGTATATATTATAAGCCAATGCATAGAAACCCTATTATTTATATCTATAATTATTATATTTTTCATCATTTAAGGCTTTCAAAAATCATACCTACAAAATTGAAACTCTTTTAAAATTCGTTTCTATACATTTATCAACAAACTAAGAAGACTCCATTGATTGCACTGATCTCTTTAACGCTTTAAAGTGACGTTCAGTTACAAATAAAGAGTTCATAATGACGTTTATTAGCTGTACATCCCGTTCATTCCATAGATAAAATATGTTCATACAAAAAAAAATGTTTAAGAGAGTATCTCCTCAAGGGTTATTGCCTCTCAATATGCATATGAAAGAAGGGCGTGTGGGATTTCCATAAATCATTATTAAGGTTCTCCTTAAAATCATTGCTGCCTGATTCGTGGGTGTCTTTGACTATGCAATGGATAAAAACATTATTCTTCTTATCCTTGAAACTTGTAGGGCGTAAATATAAATGCATACAACTGCATCAATCTTTTAAGGTCTTTGAATTGAAAGTCAAGCTTACAAGTAACATTATATTGAATAAAAAATATTTTAAAAAAACATTTTAATGTGTGTCTTACGCATAACCTTTTGCAAAGTTAGTTTCAAGTACATTTTAAATCGAATTATCTAGTTGTAATTTATTCACAATTAAATTGCACAAGAGATGTATAAATTTCGTAGGATTTTCACAATATATTAGTTTTCAACTACATATAGAGGAGTTTCCTTTTAAATTTTAAAAAAAGATAGCGGTAATAATATATCCGAATATCTGGATGGGTCAATATTAATTCATTAGTCTTTCCAAAAGAGTTCATCCTTCTACATTGACTACCACTTTTATATCCTTAGAATTGAGCAGAACGACTAATTGTTCCAAGTTTTATTTAGAATGAAAAAATATCCATTCACAAACTACGTATCAATAGTCTGTATATCTACTTGAACGAAATGGAAGGCGGATTAGATATTATACATATATGATTTAGAATTCGTTCGAAACCCTACTATCATAGGTCATCAGTTAATCGCAATTAACCCGGAGAGCAAACGAAATGGACCCCTCTGTGGAATGTTTTTTAATATAATAAAGCTCGTGAAAATAGTGTATTGATACATTAATTATTTATATGAATCATTGCAGTTTAAGACCTAAAGTTTCCCCATGCTTTTGATTGGATTATAATTGACAGCTGTAAGTGTGCCTCAAGGATAGTATTCATTACGTCATTAATAAAATACATTTAATAAGAAAACGTTTATTGCAAGTAACACACACGATATGACGTAAGGAAAAAGCTCTTTTGTTATACATAAGCAGTCTCCTGAGAGTGTAATAAAAAATATATTTATGTTTTACATTATTACCCATCATCAAAATTGCTAGCAACACTGCCTTAGCAAACTGCTCCGTTTTTAAGTGTAGCCGAATTGCCTATATATATCGTTAATAGCAACATTTTGTCTTCTTCACATAACATCATTTCTTCAGTTTTCTGAGTCATCCCTCAAACCCTTTTTTTCTAACTTCATCATTTTATATATAAGTCATAAAGCTTTCTTTTCATATTGCATTATTTGGGTCTTGAGGAATATAACATACTTTTTTGCATATTCTTACAAAGTATGCAATCGTATGTCTTTAGATGCGTTTAGAAAGTTTTTCGCCTCTTTTAAACGCCATATGTTTGTATTTACGTAAGGTAATATCCTAAAATAGCTTTTAAATTTATTTCCCTCTGCTTTAGATCCTTAAATGACTCAAATCCTCATAACTACTTTTTAAAATAAAATTTAGTCTAAAAGAGATAGCCCAAGAAGCTTTTTCGGCAGCCGAAAGTTCGGTGGCTTATGGCCAGAGCTGGGATTCGGTACTGCCGATTCGGTAGATTTTTTTTTTCTTGGCCAACAGGCATAATTTTATATTTCAAACAAAACAACAAACAATAGACATATTAATTAATGAAACAAAAACAAAAAAAAAGAACATTTGGGTAAAAACATCATTTCTTACGACATGTATCCTTTAAAACTTTAATGTGGAGTTTAACCATTGATAAAATCCCCGAAATATCGGTGCATGATGCACTTCTCCTTGCATATAATACATGCTGTGTTTTTGTAATTATAGAATTTATAAAACGTTCATCGAGTCCAACATAAAAGGCTATAAAGTCACTTCTCTTAGGTTGATAAAAACTTAAATTGTCGATTAAAAGATCTGAAACAGATTTATATAAAGGACCAAGATATGTGCAGTCATATAAAAAGTGGTCACTGGACTCACTCTCCGTACGGCAAAAAGAACATTTACTATGATCTTGCGTAAAAAATTTGTCTCGCACTTCGAGTGTACCAGAGAGAACACGGTATTTAAACCACTTTTCTGATGACGACAGCATATCACTTTTTATCACACATATAGCTTTAGCCACTGGAACATTTATACAACGTCTTCTTAAATAATTAATGAAAGGTTCCATTGTAGGCTTCAAACAAATTTTCCGCAGTTGGGAGGAAGAGGTTTCAGCCAGACGCAATCTGATTGGTACTGCAGGTCTGTCTACAGACTCGTACAAGCCAAAAATAGACTGAAATTGCTTGAAAGCCATTTTATTTAGAAGCAAGGGGGAATCTGCCGTTTCTGCAGCAAAGTCAAGTCCGACTGTATTTATTCCTTTGAAATTTATGGAGCCTCTTGTAGGAAGCTCCCATCTAAGGCTCTTTTCATACGATTTAATTGTGCTGGTGGTTCCTTTTATGATCTTCTCCAATCGTCCAGAAAACTCCGATAATCTTTGCAGCACCTCCCTCAGTCCGAAATATGCTCTCTCAGTATATTTTCCTCCAGAAATTTGTGAGAGATAATGACTCAGTGGTTCCTTCTCTGTCCACATATTTCGAACCCAGTACGTATTTAAAGATTTCCATAAATTTTCAAAATCTACAACAGATAGACCACCGTATCGTAGAGGATTGTGAAGTCTTTTCATCGATATGTTTTTCTTTTTATCTAAATTGAGGAATGTCAATTGCATATACTTAATCATGCAGGACGTTTCTTCATCGTAAGGTGTAACTCTTAAAAGATGGATTACTTTTGAGACGATATAATTGTTCCAAACTTGTATTTTCTCCCATACATTAAGCCTGAGTCTAGAGAAGAAGCCACACACATTCGAAACTTTACCCTTTATGTCTTGAAGATTCATAGCCGTAGAATTGTTTCCAATCCAAGATCCTAAAATATTAATATTTCGAGAAATTTTAAAAACTGGCCATCCTTTTTCAATTAAGCCACCATATCCACTTATTATTTCAGTTTTGTCGGCGTTTACACAAAGACCAGATGAGATGGAGAACACTTTAAGAATCTTTAGGGTTTGCTTAAATGATTTCAATGTTCGTAAAGGATTTCCAGTAAAGATCATCGTCATATCATCTGCATAACAAAGACATTTTGTATGAAAAGGTATAGCTGAAAAACCAACAATGTTTTTATCCAATTGAATCCTCCGATTAAACAATCCAGACAAAGTATAAAAAGTATAGAAGAACACGGATCTCCTTGTCTAACACCTCTTCTATTGTTAAAACTAGCGCTTGCGGTTCCATACTGAACAATTGTTCTGGATTTGGCAATTGTAGCACCGACCATTCTAATGATGAAATCGCCAAAACCTTTCTTATATAATGTTTGAATGATAAATTTATGTGATAAAGTATCAAAGGCTTTAGAGAAGTCCACTGTCATAAGTGATACATCTTGCTTTGATTCTAAAAACGTCTGTAAGGTAAAAGGTATACTATCCATTAACTTATCTTTAATAAAACCATATTGGCCATGATGTAAAATTGATTTCAAACTGATTTTTAATCTATTGGCTAAAACATATGTAAAAATTTTAAAAATTGAATTTTGCATAGTTAAGGGTCTTAAATTTTTTAAAAGTCTAGGATCTTTATTTGATTTAGGAATGAGAACTATTCTTCCGGTTGATGCAAAATCGGGAAAATATCCAACGGCAAGAACTTGTTCGTAAAAACGTAAAAGAATAGGAGCTAAAATCGTCGAGTATTTCTTGAAAAACTCGAAAGTAAAGCCCGATGGTCCAGGAGATTTATTCATTTTTGTGTTCTTGTCAATGGCATACACTATTTCATTTTCAGTAAGATGTTGCTCCATTAT
This sequence comes from Caligus rogercresseyi, assembly GCA_013387185.1. Taxonomy (NCBI): domain Eukaryota; kingdom Metazoa; phylum Arthropoda; class Copepoda; order Siphonostomatoida; family Caligidae; genus Caligus; species Caligus rogercresseyi. The sequence goes on from CP045908.1 coordinate 4,066,998, forward strand.
GTCTTTGTTTTTGTCGTTGAGTTTTACAGAATCATCAGCTTTACATCTCCAATCTTCACAAAAGTGTTGACCATTTTCTATACACCTTGCACAACAATGTTCTTGTGTACAATCGAAGCAGCTATACAACTTGGAGTAGTATTGTTTGATTTCCTCGCAAATATATTCCGCGTCTTGTGAAATTTCTCCATTTGGCTTAAAAAGAGATAAATTCTTTTTAGTATTTCGTCTCTTCATTTCTTGAATACAGCCCAGTCTTGAGTTATTTAAATCTTTTATTTCGGTAAGCCTCAGCTTTTTTCTATAATTCAGATCCGCTTCCCTAAATAACTGATCAACTCTGAACTTCTTTTCTTCTGTACTCATGTCTGCCGACGTAGTTTCTTCTAGTTTTGCGAGATCCAATCGTTTTTTAGTGGCTTGTATAGATCCTTTGTGTCGCAACATTTTTCTGATTTTAGTAAACATATTTTCTACAATAGAAAATGTATTACTAAATTCGATCAAATTATTAAAAGAACTTAAAATAATGTTCTTTATTTGTGTATCGGTGTCTGGGTCATTTAAAAGAGTTGGATTGAGGGTCCATAATGTTTTATTCCTTCTTTCTGTAGTTGCAGTGTTAATTTTTAGTCTTAAAGCTTTATGATCAGATAAGTGTGTGTCAATAACATTATATTCTTTTATCGAGTCGTTAGTGAATCCTTTTATTAAGAAGTAGTCTATGCGTGAGGATACTTTTTTGGAGTTCTTGTCTCTTGAAAAGAAGGTGTGAGAAAGATTATTTTGATGATGGCCAACATCAGTGAAACCATAAGAAGTTATAATCGATTTCAATTCTTTTGTTGCATGGGGATGATCGTTGGTACACTTTGATGGGCAACGTATTCCTTGATTTATTTTTATATTAAAATCTCCACCAACAATAGTCGGCCTCTTCGAAATTACCGACAATAATTTACCTTTAAAAAATTCTGGATCATCTTTATTCGGTCCATAAATGCCTATTATATCAAAAACTGAGTTTTGATAGTTACAGTGAGCCTTGATAAGATTTCCATCATAACATCTAAAACTAATACTTGGATTAAGAGTAGATTTAATTAACAAGGAGACACCCCTTTTGGGTGTAAATTTGATAGGTTAAACGATGAAAAAACTTTGTAGCAATCAGGAATTGAAAAATGTCCTTCCAAGGAACACCTTGTATCTGTTAAAATGACTATATCGGGTAGAGTAAGATATTTTAAAAATCGAGCCAAATCGTATTTCCTTTTTAAACTCTGGAGGGAGTTTACGTTAAAAGAAAAGACAGTCAGTGTCATAATTATTTTTTATGTTTATGGGGATTTCCGTTCGGAGAGATATTTGTCTCGGACATTGTTCTCTTTGAGTGCGATCCTGATCTTGACCTTGATGGTAATATATTATCCGACGAAATTGAAAGTGAAGAAGCTAGCTTCGATCGTCTAGTGTTTAGTGGGCTTTGGTTGCATCTATCAACCATTTTCTGATCCAATTTCCTTGAGTTTGCAGGGATAACATTTACATTTGGAGAAATATTTGCGTTTTTGGGTTCATTTGTGTCGGCGTTTTTTGAACAATGACTAGCCTCTTCAGATGAATTGCGTAGACTAGACTTTTCAACTGACCCTTCTGTGTCTTCATTGTCTTCAGCATTGTCCTCTTTTTGATTTGGGTTTTCATTAGTTTCATTGTTGGTGGCACTTATATGGGTTGCACTCCCACTCCTAACATCACAACCAGTTGAAACCCTACCCACATCCAGATTAGCTTCTTCACCATCGCTCTCCGTTTGAATAGTTTTTTCAATAACTTCGTTGTTGATAGCATCATTATTATCCGTATTTTCAGATCCAGCATCACAACGTGCAGCACTTTCATCTGTAGCGTTTGAAAGCTTTTGAACCTCTGCTATTTTTTGGAGAAGAATTTTTTCGTATTCAACAATTTGTAGCCGTTTTCCCGTACAATTTTGTCGTGAATGCCCAAATTGAAAACATCTTTGACATTGCAGTCGGACTCCGGGGAATTTTAAGTTAATTAGACATCCATCTACAGGTAAAATTTGAGGCAAATATTATTATATATCTACCGAATATCGATCGGTGCGGTAGATAAGAAAGAAAGATAAATTCATTTATGTATCTACTATGTGACTTTTCATTTGTATTTAATATCGAACAATTTATAACAAAAGACAATTAAGTACATAATTTTTATAAGTATTTTAGAGATTATTTGAAATTTAATACATGTTATTTTTATATAAATCAGTTATGTCCTCGGATTTTGAAGGAAATGGAAGGCAAAGGCAAATAAATTATTTCCTTAACCGTCTTTTGTTAGTCGTTGTCCGATATTAAATGCTCTTTCAGCTCCGTAGTTGTTTATTTATTTTACGAAGTTCAACTTCTTCACACCAGTAACAACGCTTTCATGTTAAATAACGATTTACAATCGGTAGTCCCAGCTCTGCTTTTGACATATCAAAAACCTGGATATAAATTCACCTTTTTCCAGTAAAAATATTCACCTTGGATCATTATCTATGTCTATGCGTAGCCTAGCGTCTATGAGGCCAGCCGATCATATGAATGAAGTATTGCCTTCATCCGTAATCAGAAAGTTGAGGCTTTCAAATAATGAAATGATTGAAAAATTATTCATCAGTCTTTTTTATAGGAATATCAATAGAAAAGTACTTTAAAAATAAATAAATAATTATTACTAGTATTTGGTAGTACCGTTGGATTCTATCACATTGATTATCGAAAACTAACATTCTAGTTAAAAAATAGATCTCGAGACATATAAGTAAAGGTAGTTTTAAAGCATATTAGCATGCTTGATTTAGATTATATAATCAATCTAACTATATATGTTGTTCACAAAAAGACGAATGACAAGAAATATTGATTTAAATCTATATTAATGCCTTTTTACAACTCTTTTTTTATTAATGTCTAGGAGCAATTATCACTTGTATAGTCACATTATTTACATGTTTTAAGAGATACCGTGGTGGAAAGACAGACTTCATATATGTATATATTTTGCAAACATTGATCAGTTGCTCTAAATCACATATATACAATTTCTAGCTTTAAGTCAATCGCATGCTAACACGTGAATACACTTATTGTAAAGTATAGACTAGGAAATGAATGTATATTTTTAAACAAAGTGCTTCATGCATCACAATTCTAGAAATTGAAATTTGTGCAATATATTCAATTATAGAAAAGTAAGAATATAAATAATATATATCCAACAGTTTAAACAATTGTTCAACAGTTTTCTTTCATATCTTCCGGGCTGACATACTCCAGTCATACGTTTGGTCGGTATAAAAAATAATGCTTTTCTTATGATTTTATCTATCCGTCTGTCTTTAAAAGTTTCATTTCATATCTCAGGCTGACATACTTCACTCAGAATATTCTGTCATTCTTTATGAAGAATTTTATCTATTTGTCCACCTTTAAGAGTCTCGTTTTAAGACCTTTTTTGAAAGTCTTTCATAACATTCTTTGTGTCAGAGGGAAAGAATTGCTTTTAAAATAATATTATTATTATTGACAATTGTATTCATAAACAAAATATGTTTATAGATTTAAGACTATGTATCAGGTACTGTAGAATGTAAAAAATAATGGTGTCATATTTTAAAACTTTAATTACTATGTCCTTGGATTAAGGCTATGTGATGTAACTGCAAAGGTACTTTGCTTTTTAAAAAAACCCTCATCAATCGCTAATTACTTCATATTTAATACTTTATAAGACAATATAAACATTTTTTTTTGCAATCACTAGTACGAAGGAATCGCATTGTTCTTTTTTTCAATTCTTTATTATATATTCTGCAAATAAAATAATAAAAAAAACATACATTTATAAACCAATAGGTCTTACATTTAAAAAATCCAAAATAAATACATACTCTCCCCCAAAAATTGATCTTTTGATATGAGAATATACGATTACCATCTGGTAATTATGTTAGTGTTACCTGGATAGAAAGAAAAGAGAAGGGAGGGAGTATTTTGCCTCACTTTCCTCCTCTTCTTTTTTCTTCCTATCCAGGTTACACTAACAGCCGTTACCAAATGGTAATCGTATATTCTCATATCAAAGATCAATTTTTGGGGGAGAGTACGTATTTGCTTATATCTCTTAAAGTATAGCGATTTTTAGAACACAAAATATATCAAATGAAAGCTTGGTTAACCAGCTTTAATATTTTGGTATACTAAATCATGTCAATTTAATAAGTAGAGAGTTATATGTACATTAAAAAAGCCTATCTCGCGTACAAAATGACGCATATAATGGATTATAAATGCGTCAGAGACAAAGTAAAATTTTGAGAGGATACCTTGACGCAAATCTAAGAAACACATTATTATTTATTTTTTTCATAATCGATTTCTTATAGGTCAATACAGGCTCTGAATCATATGATGTAAACTCAGATTGTACTGAATTCTGAATTGATAGAATGCAACCAAGGTCATTTTTGGATTTATCATCTAAAGTTTTACTAAACTTAAAAGTACTATTTTACTCTGAAGCGAACAAGTCATCTTCTACAGGCGAGTGAAGTTAATTGATACAAAAAAGCTATGAAATAAGCTAACAATACACACTCCATTTTTTTCTTTGTTTTTACTGAAAACTTTGTTTTATTAAAAAACATCAAACATACGTCTGGTAGTAAATTAGATTTCCTTTAAATTAATAATTATTATTGAAGTCTGTAACGTCCACCAATTTGAAGAAATTTGCGGAAAACTATATTTTTACTAAATTTTTAAAACTTTGACCTCGTTGCGCGACCTCGTAATGTTGACCGATTTTGTTCAAACTTTGTATGTCGTCTTCTTTTATCACCAAGAAACAGAAAATCCACAAAGTTGCTAACATTTCAAACATTTGAAAAATAAGAACAACCCTAATGTATATGTATATCATAAACGACCCGGACACCTTTTTTCGCCGCGGGACCCGGGCCAGGACTTAAATTTTAACGGCCGGGCGGGACTTAATGTATATTTCGTCCTATCGACATTCTGAAGGAAACAAAAAACAAAATTTATCAGAAAAAGTGATGACGTATTTTTAGAAAAAAATTACGAAAATTCCTATCTAAAAAACGTCGTCCTTATGAATGACAACGAAAGAAATATTTAAGGTCCGGGCCCAGGTGGCTGAAAAAACCGACGCTCCCAAAAAAACAGCCGGGACTCGGGCCGAGTACCAGGTTGTTTTCTGATATATTATATATATATATAACTTTAAAAAATGTATGTGAATTTAACTAGATGTACACCGTCTTAAAGCCTCCTTTAGAGAATTTGGAATTGCCTAAATGAGTAGAAGGTTTTAGTATCCTTTTTTGTATGAAAACCTACAGCTTTATATCAAGGGACATTTGAATAGACCTCGAAAATATTTTCGAAATCCCTTGTGTATCACTCAGAAACTAAGTATAATTTGAGTGAAACTTCCGAATGCATGCAGAAAATAAATGTTGTCCTGTGAAGTTATGACGAATGTTTTTTTGTTTACATTAGTAAAGTATCATATAACATGTAAGTAATACACTTTGACTTTTAATAATATAAACAAACCAATAAAGTCCATGACGACAACAACTTTAGACTAGTATTTTTTGTAATTTCCCTTTTATATCATATGAATGCTCTTTTTGAATCAGAATCGTACAAATGTTTCAAGAAACTTGTATAAACTTTTCCATAGTTAGGCTAAGTGGACAACTGAGTATATTTTGAGCGTAGTGTCCTATGAATATTAATATTTACATGTAATACAAGATCTATAATATTAGAGATGTAAAGTTGAGGGATATTTTGGGCGTGTGAAAGGGAGAATGTCTGAAGGGTGCAATTGAGTTCAAGCTCCTTGTTATCACTATTCTCTCTCCTCTCTTGAGGAATATTTATTTCATTTATGAAGCAGGCCAAGTCGGCCAGAACGGAAGGTATTTATTTTATATTGAATCTGTTTTTGCTTCTGTTCTGTATACCTGTAGCATAGAGATCTAAGGATATAGAGAGCTGATTCCTTTCAATAGCAGAGAAAACAGCGTTCTGTTGTTTCTGTGTGATCCAAAACAAACAAAGTAATTGATCTACATCATAATAAGTTCATATTATTTGGATCGAAGTAGATTATATATTATTCGTAACAAAATACTTGAGGTATTTTCTATTTTGAAGGAGTAGACTTGATATGCAGTTACCTTCTTGTGTCCAGAGTCCCTTATTCCACAGGATTCCTGGACAAGGGGAACTCCCTACCTCATCTCTCAGCCGGACTGGACTATTCTTATTGTGAGTTGTTGAATGACCTCCTTGTCACTGCTGGTTTACCCACGAGGCTTGTTTTCTAATCAGATTCATTCTTTTAGCATATTGAGGCCAACTTTACGGCGAAAATGATGACTGAGGACAGTGAATTAATTATCCCTTCAGAATTCATCTGGGGAGGAGTGAATCAAGTACATCAAGACAGTTCTCGCGGGGGAGGCACGTGCAATCCTCCATAGCGAGGAGGACTGTTAGGCACGGATTGAGACTCATCCACGGATCATGTAGCCAACGACTAAGTTGAATGCCTAAAAGACGACCATTCCTTACTTCTTTGCTAATTCCAAGATATGGTTCTTCAGTCAAAACGGAGAGCAAGCAACAGGACTGACTTCCTTTTGAGGAAAAAAATCATCATCTCTCGTATAAACTGACTTGTTCTTATTGTAAGTTATTCAATGACATCCTCAACACTAATAATCATTAAGACATATGATATTAAATACTTTATTTGTTTTTCAGCATAGGTGAGGCTCTAATTATCGTCAATGAGCATAGATCATTGAGTGGCATGACTAAATTAGGAACCGACGAGTAATCTAGGACACCGGAGAGCTATATCTTTCTTCAGATCTCTGAAACCGCCACGCCAAGGGGCAGACAGCGAGGACTTTAATATGCTTAGGCAGTTCGGGACATTCCTTGGCTGTTCTGGAATTAACAATGAAAGATTCGAGAAAAGTCACATACATTTGTTTGCTTCCGTTCCGTATAAGATAATGTATATTATCTTTTAAGAGCTTTTAGATCTTATTAGGATCTCTATTGTGTAATATCTTCATCGACTTTCTTAATGCATGGCGGAACCCCCTCGATGGTGTAGCTTACCCCTATATCCTAATCGATTTTTTCGTATGTTTTATGTATCGCTTTTCTAGTAGGGGAAAATTAAATTGTTTAAATAAATAAAAATTAAAACACTGCTAACTATATAATGGCCTTTATTTCTTTAAAAGCATTTAGTTTCCACAATAACATAATAACCTTTCTAGAGTCCAAAGGTGTATTCAAATAGTATTCAATTAGACCTTCAAGACAGTTGATTTATATTTAATCTAAGACTTAATATGGACTGATGATACCTAGTACAAAACTATATGTTGTAAGTTATACTTATATAAACTATCAGCCAATCTGACAAATAGAAGTCTTACTCCATAAAATTATTCGATCAGGGTGCGTATGATTGTGTTGTGTAAGCAAGTTCGTCACCTAATAATCATAAATATAGAAGAGAGGCAGAAAATAATTTATATTTCAAAAAAAAAATACTGATATGAATATATACAATGTTTCTAATAGCTGTTGAAACTATACATTTTTACAATAAATAGCTTATGCTAATTAATTTTACAGTAACATATAGTTTGGTCTTTGAAAATATTAATGACCATATACCAATTATTGATGCTTAAATTGAATGAGATTAGTAAGAATGCTTCGCATCCTTGTTCCTTGAATATCCTTACTTTCTTTCCTAAATGGAAGTCTTATACTTATACAACATTTTGAAATCTGTTTAATGAGACAATAAATGGTTGGATTCCGGTGAGGAATCAAAAATCAATATTTTGAAATCTTTTTTCAATACAATATTTTTTATTACAGCCATAGATATTTTTAAAATTAAGTTAGATTCTTTTGGCAGTCTATTATTGCATGAATTAATCAATCTTCTTAAACGTTTTCACTCTCTTGACAAACATATATTACATATTTTGATGGATATTTAAACGCTCTACTTAAAATCCTCCACAATACGGCAAATTCCTCGATAATATGGCATTTTCGCTTTACAATACAAACTGAACTAGAAATCAAGCGTAGCAGCTGTGACATCACAACAAAATAGTCAGCTGTCCCTCTCCAATTGCCTCAATGATTACACAGGCCAACAAAAATCAACAAAAAAAAAAAGGTCGGACTAATTTACCATAATTCATATAGAGTTTTATTCACTGATTCCAAATATGGTATTCATTTTTCAAAGTTAGTGATAAATTCAGAGCTAAATGGATTTCAATTTTTTTAGCATTTATTAGATTCAGAGCCATTTTTGGCATACAAGGACTGAAGTATAGAAAAATAAAAAGCAATGATTTGATAGAGCTTAGATCAAAGTACTCATTTCAATTTTTACTTCGTCTCTGGCACATTTAAACTTTAAAATATATGTCATTTTGTACGAAAAATGAAGGGTTTTTCTTAGAGACTCACTGTTCCTCACTGCTCCTCACTCAAAGGTCTTACATGATTAAAAATTGATATGAATATGAAGAAAAAATATCAAGCTTTAATTTGATATGCTTAATATTCCATAAAATGCCTTATTTTAATCAAAATTAGCAAATGAATATTTTTTAAATCCTCTCTATTTTGCCCTTTTTTAGAGAAATTCATAACTCACCCAGTGAGATAGAAACAGAGAGAGAGAAACTGACGTCACAACGTATGTAAACAATAAAGAGTAATTTTCCTTCTTTCATTGGAATTTGAGTGTTTTTTCCCGGAAATCTTCCGAGGATCCAGGATTCCTAATGAGTGGCCTGCCGGCTGTGCCGTCGTAGACAACATTTGTGAGAAGAATTCATCGTGACACAGCCTCGGATCAAGCATGGAGCAAGGAGTGGAAGCTTAGGAGGACATGACTCCCCAGAGGGTGCTTAGCCTATTCTCTTTGCATCAAAGAGGATGATGAGTCGGAGACAGACAGACCCTCAAGGACATTACCCCCCTCCTCCTCTCTCTTCCTTAAGGCTGGTTGGCTGGCTCATTCCGTCTGCTCAAAGAAGATGACGTGTCGGGCACCCCGGAGGGAGGGAGGAATGGACTCCCGTGAGAGAGAGAGAGAGAGTCATTGCCTTTGTCCTGTCTACCTACTAGCCTATTCTATCGGGGAGTCTCCTTTTCAAGTGAGACACAGAGAGAGAGAGATAATTAACTTATTATCATCCTGAAGAGTCTCGGGATCGAGAAATAGTGACTTTACACATAGAAGTGGAATCTTTGGGCACCTGGATCGTGAAAAGAGGAAGTTCCTCATGACCTATTCCTACTCATTCGTCTTCAAATATCTACCCTCCCTCCATCCCCCTCTTCCGGATCTGTCTCGGATGACTACAGAGACTCCACTCATGAAGCCTCCTCCTACACGTCTCTTGGACTCGAATTCTAGAAGAGGAAGTCTCTCAGGCATTGCTCTTCCTCAACAAACAAATGAAGGAGTCCTCCTCACCCTCCGAGTCTCATAATTTGGAAATCAATGGTTATTCTCCTGATGAACCCAGCATATTCGTCTCCTTTGGAACCGTGGATCTTGAAGGAGGACTCCATTATGGCTTCACCCCTTTCTCTTGCAAATATGTAGATTGCTTCATGGTTCATGTATTTATAAGGAACATCATTATTCTTCAATGGATACTATACACTTCTACCTTGGGACCTTATATTTTGTAATGAAGCCCTCTGAACAGACTCTTTTTTTATTTTATAAGATTTTCCTCTTCTTTGACATTTATATAAAGTGAAACATATTTTTCCGTTTTCGTCGTGTTTGAAGGAAGAACCCCAAACGACCACTTTATATTTACATATTTCATAATTCAAGGGTGATCTGACTTATTTCACATTTATAGGTTTTATATTCTTGTATTGAAATAAAAACACCTTCACAACTTTTGTTGATTTTTCTAACGATATCAGCTCGTATTTCTTGTAATTATGGTAAAAGTATTTTGTAATATAAATATAAAGAATTATTCTAAAAGAATACACAACAGAGTATTGATCTTCACAATTCTTAAGTGAAGGTAAGGTGTTCGTTAATATATTTTATGATATAATCTGTATTTCTGCCCCCTAAAGAAAGAAATGCTTATTACTACTATAGTTAAAATTTACAAATAAAATATAGCCCATTAATAAAAATCTGAAATGAAAATAGTTATCATTGACCTTATCATGAGTATACTTGATGCTAATTTATCACTTAAGGTCCTACCTAATCTTGTCTAGCCTAGGAATTGCAGAAAAGTATTAATTACCTACTTAATTATATTATTAAACGTTTTGATTTTTATATAAAACATAATTTGTCTTACATCACTTATAGGAACTAGAATGGAGTCCTTAGACAAGATACTGCTCTGTAATAATTTTTTAAACACAAATCTGACTCTGGCCACTTCCGTTTCCAAGTTAATTACGCGAAGTAAAAGGGAAAAATTTCCTTTTAGTGTTTATTACTCTCATTTCCCTGAATAAACCTCTTCAACGCAGCACACAGTGACTCGATATTTAACAAAAAAAAATACATGAAAAAGCAAGGCACTGAGTTTTGCACTAATAATAACAAATATTAAAAGTATAGATATAAGTATAAAAATAGATGTCAAATGAGTGATCAAGTGTATATTTCGGGTGTATCAATCAGAGTATCTGTACGAATATATGCGGTAAATATAAAATAAGGATAAAATAAATATCCCAAGTGGAAAGAGACTCCGTTGAAATTATTTGTAGAATCTTTGAAATAATATAAGGAATTTATTTCACTCTCATGGATTCAAATGTGAAAAGCTTGGTGTAATTGAAGATTCTATGGTCGAAACGCGACGTAAAGAATGGTAATAAGTCACCAAATTCTAAGATGATCGAATTTGTCAAAATTATGGCTCCAATCTAGGAAGGCAAATTAAAAGGGGAAGCAAGAAGCCTTGAAGTATCCATCCTTTTTAAATCAAGAGGTCCAAAATTTCCCTTTCCATGCATGAAGTCCATTGTTTTCGACTCCGAGACTAATATGGTGGGTTGATCCGGAGAATATTATATCATGGACATTGATTTCCAAATTGCAAGCCTTTAGAGATGAGACTCGAAGGGTGAGGAGGACTCCTTCATTTGCTTGTTGAGGAAGAGCAATGCCTGAGAGACTTCCTCTTCTAAACGTTCGAGTCCAAGAGACGTGTAGGAGGAGGCTTCATGAGTGGAGTCTCCGTAGTCATCCGAGACCCGGAGGGAGGAAGAGCAATGCCTGAAAGACTTCCTCTTCTAGACGTACGAATCCAAGAGACGTGTAGGAGGAGGCTTCATGAGTGGAGTCTCCGTAGTCAACTGAGACTCGGAGGGAGGAAGAGCAATGCCTGAGAGACTTCCTCTTCTAGACGTACGAGTCCAAGAGACGTGTAGGAGGAGGCTTCATGAGTGGAGTCTCCGTAGTCATCCGAGACCCGGAGGGAGGAAGAGCAATGCCTGAGAGACTTCCTCTTCTAGACGTACGAATCCAAGAGACGTGTAGGAGGAGGCTTCATGAGTGGAGTCTCCGTAGTCATCCGAGACCCGGAGGGAGGAAGAGCAATGCCTGAGAGACTTCCTCTTCTAGAATTACGAATCCAAGAGACCTGTAGGAGGAGGCTTCATGAGTGGAGTCTCCGTAGTCATCCGAGACCCGGAGGGAGGAAGAGCAATGCCTGAGAGACTTCCTCTTCTAGACGTTCGAGTCCAAGAGACGTGTAGGAGGAGGCTTCATGAGTGGAGTCTCTGTAGTCATCCGAGACAGATCCGGAAGAGGGGGATGGAGGGAGGGTAGATATTTGAAGACGAATGAGTAGGAATAGGTCATGAGGAACTTCCTCTTTTCACGATCCAGGTGCCCAAAGATTCCACTTCTATGTGTAAAGTCACTATTTCTCGATCCCGAGACTCTTCAGGATGATAATAAGTTAATTATCTCTCTCTCTCTGTGTCTCACTTGAAAAGGAGACTCCCCGATAGAATAGGCTAGTAGGTAGACAGGACAAAGGCAATGACTCTCTCTCTCTCTCTCTCTCACGGGAGTCCATTCCTCCCTCCCTCCGGGGTGCCCGACACGTCATCTTCTTTGAGCAGACGGAATGAGCCAGCCAACCAGCCTTAAGGAAGAGAGAGGAGGAGGGGGGTAATGTCCTTGAGGGTCTGTCTGTCTCCGACTCATCATCCTCTTTGATGCAAAGAGAATAGGCTAAGCACCCTCTGGGGAGTCATGTCCTCCTAAGCTTCCACTCTTTGCTCCATGCTTGATCCGAGGCTGTGTCACGATGAATTCTTCTCACAAATGTTGTGTTCGACGGCACAGCCGGCAGGCCACTCATTAGGAATCCTGGATCCTCAGAAGATTTCCGGGAAAAAACACTCAAATTCCAATGAAAGAAGGAAAATTACTCTTTATTGTTTACATACATTGTGACGTCAGTTTCTCTCTGTTTCTATCTCACTGGGTGAGTTATGAATTTCTCTAAAAAAGGGCAAAATGGAGAGGATTTAAAAAATATTCATTTGCTAATTTTGATTAAAATAAGGCATTTTATAGAACATTAAGCATATCAAATTAAAGCTTGATATTTTTTCTTCATATACATATGAATTTTTAATCATGTAAGACCTTTGAGTGAGGAACAGTGAGGATCAGTGAGTCTCTAAGAAAAACCCTTCATTTTTCGTACAAAATGACATATATTTTAAAGTTTAAATGTGCCAGAGACGAAGTAAAAATTGAAATGAGTACTTTGATCTAAGCTCTATCAAATCATTGCTTTTTATTTTTCTATACTTCAGTCCTTGTATGCCAAAAATGGCTCTGAATCTAAAAAATGCTAAAAAAATTGAAATCCATTTAGCTCTGAATTTATCACTAACTTTGAAAAATGAATACCATATTTGGAATCAGTGAATAAAACTCTATATGAATTATGGTAAATTAGTCCGACCTTTTTTTGGCTGTTGGCCAGTGTAATTTTTTTCTAATTAAAGATGGACACGTTTTTTCACATCATACACTTTACCTGAACAAAAGTAATATACAAATATATTTAAAGAGCAGGCAAGAGTTTAATACTCCTTCAAGCTCATAAATATTAAGCTCATTTCTGAATTTTTTTTGAACCATACATGCAAAAAGTAAATGATATTTTTTTCCTCAAGGTATCAAACAAATTTCTTCTAAGCTTTCAGCTAGAATGCCCTATGTCTAAGGATATGAATAATAATATATGAAATATATATATATATATATAAATAAACACATATATATATACAGGGTGATTCACTTAATTGAACTCACTATTACAAACTACAATCTTTGTATTAATTTTACATAAATAATTTTTAAAACAAAAATGATAGCCAATGTGTAATTTACAAAATGTATTTCAATAATTTTCACATATCCTCCTTTGGACTTCACTACAGCTTTGAACCTCCTCATGGTGGAGGCAACACAGGCAGGAATCTCTTCCTCAGACAAAGATTTTCACGGTCCAGGCCACCCACAACAGTCAAATGACCGAGTTTTTATCTTGAAAAAAGGAAGACATCCCCGTGCAGCTGAGGACTCTCTTCAGAAGGCAAAAGCCACCCTCAGTCATGGTCCGAGCTGAGAAGAGATTCCTGCCCTGTGTGTGCCTCCACCGTGAGGAGGTTCAAAGCTGTAGTGAAGGCCAAAGACGGATATGTGAAAATTCATGAAATACATTTTGTAATTACACATTGTGCTATCATTTTTGTTTAAAATTATTTGTGTAAAATTTAATACAAAGATTGTATGTAGTTTGTAATATGTGAGTCTCAATTTAAGTGAATCAGCCTGTATATATAATATATATCCATTTCCCTCTACAGAAGACATGAACAGTTCCTTATCCGTGATCGTAATTAATAATTAATATGAGTAACGAAAGCACATAAATAGCAATGCAAACCATAAACCATTAAAATGAAAAGAAGCCCCTCATATATTAATTTTGTAAAGTGATACTAAGTAATTAGACAAGGAGGCAAAATAATAATAATACAAAAATAAGTATTTGAGTTCCATAGCATGCAAACGAATACGGAGTGTAAAATCCAAGTTATGGATTGAGAAAGAAGGCATAGGAAGAGACAGAGGAGCATCAAAGAGGGTATAAAATAGGTCTTGCGAACTCAGAAATAAACAAACGGGCTCAACTCTCAGTGTTTGAGGGAATAGGTTCGACTCCGAGATGGGAGGCCAATTTTGATTATCTCATTGGTAGGAGATCCTAGGTTCGATAAACCATTTTGAACGCTATCATGTTCATTCATATCCACATAGATGATGCAATCGAATCCAAAAGGCAAAAAACAGCTCAGTTGAGGCGTTTTTCAATGTTGAGGGTGAAGGTTCGACTCCCGAGAGGGGAAGGCCAATTATAAGATCCATGTCATTAAAAAGATCTAGGGCCGATGAAATCGTTTGTGTTACGTTATAATGCTTATTCACAAAGATGCCATTTCATTGAAGCAAATAGACAACAAATATCAACTTAGATAAAAATATGCTTCTTTCATTGGTAACTATCATATAACAATGTGTGTAAACACCCGCATAAACACTCTGTATTACATAATAATTAAAGTTATTTAGAATTTGCTAATTTATGTTGATAAATTGTCAAGTTTTACTTATGTACTTAAAAGACCAAATATAAGAAACATTGACTTAGACATTGAATATCAATTGTGGTTATTTATCTCCGATTTATCTTCAGATACGGTTATACATATATATAGTAACTTTCATTAATTCATTTCCTCAGCAAAGGAGATGCTTCCTCTAATTAATATGAATGAATAATATTTGTAAATGAAGGTCACGAAAAGAGACATATGCTGTTATGAAGGAAGATATTCCTGAGTTCATGTCCAATCAGGCTTTAGAGAATGGTGATGATCCTTTCTTAAATAATTCCATTTGTTGTTAATTGTCATCCCGTGTCCTTTCTTTTGACCAATAATATTCAAAATAATACCCTAGAGAGTTATGCTTAGACATCATGTCTAGGGAAAAGGTTGTTCTCGCAAACTCACCAATCAAATAGGACTTTTTTTCAATTGATAAACTTGTTTTCTTTTTTATATAAATACTATTAAGCATTATTCTTTTAAACAAATATTTATTTTTTCACCCTTCTAAAGAAATGTTCATTTACAATGATATAAGATACGAGATAGAAAGGATAATACTGTTTTCTATATTTCTACGTCCGATACTCATAGTGATGGTCCATTTATCGACAGATGTAACTAAACAAATACATCGTCTTTTCTCTTGTGATTCAGCAGTTACATTATTCTATTAATATTATTAGATGAAATATGTACAAGGAGTCAATTCAGAGGATCCACCAATGACGTCATGGATGTATGCCCATGAAGAATAAACAATTAGTATTTTTTGAATTTCTTCTCTTTCAATTTAGGTCACTCCTCGACATCAGTTAAGGTTGGCGTGATTCTTTACTTCATAATGCCATGGGATTCTTAACGGTCCCTTTCATTCAACTAAATACGTTTAAAAAAACAACAACACTTTTCATACATTTAATAATAACTATTTCGATGCCTATGCATGCATTGTTTTATTTTTCTAAGACGTAACAAAAGGGAAGGCAGATTATTAAGGAAGGAAGACGAAGGAAGGAAGGAAGGCAGGAAGGGAATAACATGTTTTTACAATTACCCATAACAAAAAGCAAAAAAAGGACAGAAGACATCAACATCTGGACATATTTCTCTTCCGTCTTTTCTTACAGGATCCATTTAAAGAAGTTCCTTAGAGGTCATTCACCGATTGGGAGAATGTTTTTTAACGAAAAATCATTTGTTATTCATCATAAAATCACAATTACGTACACAATTTTTAAACAAATTGGCTAAATTTAACATGAAGGGTGTTGACGACGATCGAAACCTATGTAAAGCTTTTTTTATCTTTGTAGCAACCAGGCTTACAATTTCTTTACTTGGATGCGTCTAGAAAGAGCAAAAATCAATGCTAAGAGTTTTTTTTGCAAAAATGTTTAAATTCATTATGATAAAAGAAAAAATTAAGAAAAATCATAAGAATCAATTTTACTTGACTTAAATTTGCTGGACACTTCATATATTTTTTATTGCATTATTTCCTTACATGAATAAAATTTTTTTTGATTAATATACTTTTATGCCAGCATTCTTAAAAAAAATATTTAGCTTATGGCCATTTTGAGTCGAATGCTACAAAAAATGGGTTACAATCATTATTTATAGGTTTAGGCAAAAATATCAATAAATGCTAGGCTTTTACATCATTGATTGCCTAAAATTCTTTACTCTTTAAGATATATTTAAACGCAGAAGTCTACTACATACTCAACTCCTTTAGTAACACAAGATTTGCTTATGATAATATTATCGTCATAGAGAGAAGAGCACAAAAATATAATCTGTATGAATCATAATAAAACAAACGGATTCTTGTTCATTACATTTACGAGGTACATCTTCAAAGTATGCGCAATAAAGGTCACGGGCTTTACATGTCTCAAGGATCAACCACGCCTTGGCAAGGAGTATATATGTGTTTTTTTTTGTTTTAAGATGAATAAAACTCATGAAGACAAGTACTATAAAAACCATAAAACGCAGCATACGAGTTTACTCCTACTTTAAGTAATTGCATATGCCGTATTTATACACAGAACACTAAGTAACAAAAACATAGCGATATAAATAGATGGAGTGCTTACACGAAGGAGGCTTTGACATCTCTATAAAGAAAATTAGAGAATAAAACCTATGAAGAGTCTTGTCAAACTCATGTCAAGGATTGTATTTGTTTGCAAAGAAAAAATAGATTTTATTGTCACTTTTTACAATAAATGAACGAATTATTTGTATATTTTTAAGTTTTATAAAAGAATTATATTGCTTTAAAAACATGATCTTAAAATACTTTACTTTTTATATTTGATATACAATCTAACATTTATATCTACATTGAAATAATTATATATTATATTTTTTGTTCCGGGGGGGGGGGGGGGGCAGCATTCAATTTGCCCCGAATTTAACAAGAACAGTTAAATCGGGGAAAAAATAATCAAATGAAGAATCTATGTAAATTAATATTTTCTAATAGTAATTAAATACTATTCATTAACTATAATTTATTGATTATAATTAAGAATCCGGTTGCTCTCATATTTTAATATTTTTTTTCTATAACTTAAATGCCCGAATACCCAACCAATTGGTCCGAATTTGAGAACTCATCCGCCTATGTATATATATTATATATATAATTGGGTTGTTCTTATTTTCAAATGTTTGAAATGTTAGCCATTGAGTGGATTTTCTGTTTCTTGGTGATAAAAGAAGACGACATACAAAGTTTGAACAAAATCGGTCAACATTACGAGGTCGCGCAAAGAGGTCAAAGTTTTAAAATTTAGTAAAAATATAGTTTCCCGCAAATTTCTTCAAATGGTGGACGTTACAGACTTCAATAATAATTATTAATTTAAGGAAATCTAATTTACTACCAGACGTATGTTTGATGTTTTTTAATAAAACAAAGTTTTCAGTAAAAACAAAGCAAGAAAGGGAGTGAGTATTGTTAGCTTATTTCATAGCTTTTTTGTATCAATTAACTTCACTCGCCTGTAGAAGATGACTTGTTCGCTTCAGAGTAAAATAGTACTTTTAAGTTTAGTAAAACTTTAGATGATAAATCCAAAAATGACCTTGGTTACATTCTATCAGTTCAGAATTCAGTACATCTGAGTTTACATCATATGATTCAGAGCCTGTATTGACCTATAAGAAATCGATTATGAAAAAATAAATAATAATTTGTTTCTTAGATTTGCGTCAAGGTATCCTCTCAAAATTTTACTTTGTCTCTGACGCATACATAATCCATTATATGCGTCATTTTGTACGCAAATAGGCTTTTTTTAATGTACATATAACTCTCTATTTATTAAACTCACATGATTTAGTATACCAAAATATTAAAGCTGGTTAACCAAGCTTTCATTTGATATGTTTGGTGTTCTAAAAATCGCTATACTTTAAGAGATATAAGCAAATACGTACTGTCCCCCAAAAATTGATCTCTTGATATGAGAATATACGATTACCATCTGGTAATAGTGTTAGTGTTACCTGGATAGAAAGAGAAAGAGAAGGGAGGGGTATTTTTCCTCCCTTCTCTCCCTTCTTTTTTCTTGCTATCCAGGCAACACTAACTGGCGTTACCAATGGTAATCGTATATTCTCATATCAAAAGATCAATTTTTGGGGACAGTACGTATTTGCTTATATCTCTTAAAATATGGCGATTTTTAGAACACCAAACATATCAAATGAAAGCTTGGTTAACCAGCTTTATATTTTGGTATACTAAATCATGTGAGTTTAATAAGTAGAGAGTTATATGTACCTTTAAAAAAGCCTATTTTGCGTACAAAATGACGCATGTAATGGATTATGTATGCGTCAGAGACAAAGTAAAATTTTGAGAGGATACCTTGACGCAAATCTAAGAAACAAATTATTATTATTTTTTTCATAATCGATTTCTTATAGGTCAATACAGGCTCTGAATCATATGATGTAAACTCAGATTGTACTGAATTCTGAACTGATAGAATGCAACCAAGGTCATTTTTAGATTTATCATCTAAAGTTTTACTAAACTTAAAAGTACTATTTTACTCTGAAGCGAACAAGTCATCTTCTACAGGCGAGTGAAGTTAATTGATACAAAAAAGCTATGAAATAAGCTAACAATACTCACTCCCTTCTTGCTTTGTTTTTACTGAAAACTTTGTTTTATTAAAAAACATTAAGCATACGTCTGGTAGTAAATTAGATTTCCTTTAAATTAATAATTATTATTGAAGTCTGTAACGTCCACCATTTTGAAGAAATTGCGGAAACTATATTTTTACTAATTTTTAAAACTTTGACCTCTTTGCGCGACCTCGTAATGTTGACCGATTTTGTTCAAACTTTGTATGTCGTCTTCTTTTATCACCAAGAAACAGAAAATCCACTCAATGGCTAACATTTCAAACATTTGAAAAATAAGAACAGCCCTAATATACATATATGGTGATTCACTACAATTGAGACGCACGTATTACAATGTATAATCTTTTCTCATAAATATTGCTTAAATCACAAAAATGTAAAATTATAATAAATATATATATTTTAGAAAATTTCCACGTATCCTCCTTGGCCTCCAGTACAGCTTTGAAACTCCTAACGGTGGAGGCAACAAAGGCAGATATTTCTTACTCAGATAAGGAGGCCCATGGCTGAAGCAGTTTCTTTATTTAGAATCTCCAATGATGGTCAGGATTTGCTTAACACCCTTCTCTCCAGAATGTACTATTCCATAGTTCTTGGGGTTCAGATCTGGGGAAGATGGTGGCCACAAGTACTTGGACAAAGTCTGCAAACATATCATTACAGAAGCTTTAAACAATTTGCTGGTGTGGGATGGATCCCCATCTTGCTGGAACACTAAAGGTGTCGTTGGATACTCTCTTTGTACCCATGGGACTACCCTTCGAAAGAAGGTAAAATAAACATTGGTGACCTTCACCCCCTCCTCGACGAAGATCAAAGGGGTCCTTTTCCCGTTCGACGTCACACCCACCCAGACCATGACGGAGGGTGTCTTTTGCCTTCTGAAGGCTGTCCTCCTTCTTCCACGTCAAAATCCGGTCATTTGACTGTTGTGGATGGCCTGGACCGTGAAAATTTTCTCATCTTTCCAGAGAACTGATGGCGAGCTGTCTTTGGAGAGCTGTTGAATAATTTTCCTCCCACGGATAAGATGCTTGTTCATTATGGCCTGGGACAGAATCTGAGTGGCTTCTTCTTATAGCGAGCATCCTCAGGTTCTTCCTGATCAATCTCCAAATGCTAGTGGTGCTCATGTACTTCTCTTTAGGCATCTGTCTCATGGATCAAGTTGGATTTGTCCTGAGTTTCTCCCTGATCCTCTTCTTCCCAGGCAGTGTCCTCACAATTTTTTTCCGGACCTGAACCTTCCTTGAACCCTGCCTAACTCCTTAAAGGCTATTATGGTCCAGTAGACCGTTGCTCCGCTCACTGCGGCTTTAAATCTTCATAATTTCAACCGTAGATTTCCATTACGAAATGAGGCCAAAATCAAGTCACATTTATCCTGTTCAGAAGCAATTTCCATTGGAAGCAGGGCTATCTCACACAACTTATTTTATAAAAGTTATAGCTGATATGTCCTCAACAATAAAAATGGAGGGAATTTAAATTGGGTAAACGTAGGAGTTACCAAAGTGAGAGTATCATTCTAGGGAACCAACCCTGTATACATATATACAGGGCTTTGCCGTAAATTGGGACTGTTTTCAGGGTTAAATTTAAGTACATTTGGTTTGAATTTTGCGCTAATTCGTACATCATTGGAATCAGCTGACAATTATCTTTCGTTTGACACTACTGAATTACTGTGGTGTGAGTGAACCATGAAGCAAGAGAAAAGGTCCGCCATCATCATTCTCGCCCGCGCCGGACGCACAGCTTCAGAGATCATCAAGGCCACCAAGCTCCCCAGGTCGAAAGTTTTCAGGGTCTTAAAGGCCTTCAAGGAGGAGGGAAAGACGTAGAGGAAGGACCACAAGCAGAGAAGTGATGCGAAGAGGCCTCCCAGATTCTTGGCTGGCCTGAAAAGGTCAATTACGGCAAATCCGACAATTCCAATGACCACCCTCGCTAAGAACCGTGGTGTGCATGTCTCCACCATCTCAAAGGCCATTAACAACAGCCTGGGGATGAAGTCGTATGTCCAGAGGACCAGAAATCTCCTCACAGACAAGGCCAAGACCATCAGGGCTGAGAGGTGCCCCAAGATGTTGAACCACCTCAAACATCAAAGGCCGCTAAAGTGGTTGTTTTGTGGAAGAGAGAAGTTCGTTTTTGACGCCGAGATCAGCAGGCAGAATTCCAGAGTGATTGCCTTTGAACCCTTTGCTGTCCCTTCTGTTCTCAAGACGAAAAATACGGCCAGTGTGATGTTCTTTGTTACTGTGGCCAGCAACGGCGGCATCATGCCCCCCATTTCGTTGAAGCCGGCCTCAAGATCATCACTGTGGGGTACGTGCACATTTTGGAGGAGGTTATTTTCCCTGGATGTATGAGAAGTTTTGTCTGGACAATTTGGTACTCATCCACGAATCTGCACCATGGCATGGGTCCAAGACCACACAGACCTTGTTGGTCAGGAAAGTTCCCAATTTAGTGAAGGTTCAAAACGGGCCTAGTAATAACCCAGATTTGGCCCTTCTTGTTATTTTCTCTGGGGCATCATTCAAGAAAGGGTCGACGATCACTCTTATGGCAGCGTTGACCAGCTGAAGGCCTCCATCATCAAAAAATGCAAGAAAATCCCTGCTAGTGATGTGGTGGCTGCTGTTCAGAGGTTCAGGGCCAGAATTGAGGCTGTTATTGAGGCCAAAGGGGGGGATATAAATAATATCAATGTATGTTACCTAATTAAACTTCTTTTAAAATTTCATCCAAATAAATTAATTAATAACCTAATTACAGTCATTTTCGTTTTTCATTGAAACAGTCCCAATTTACCGGCAAAGCCCTGTATATATATATATATATATATTATATATCTATATATATATATATATATATATATATATATATATATATGTACAAATAAATATCTCAACGATATCTAAATCAATTCAGTTTTAAAATGGAATTTATACCCTACGATTGATTATCGAATTAACATAAAATAATACTTATATTTGTTGGACACAATGCCATGTTATAAAAGATGAGAAATTCAAATATCTCTATTTGGAACATAATTTAAAAAAAATACAAATTAAGTAACAATGCATTTTTTTACTACGTTAGATAAGCAATTATTTGTTTAATATAAGTATATATGTTTTACGATTAGATAATTATATAATCGCCGAATTACATAAATATATATTATATGTCTCAAAGAAAATATAAGAAACTAGATACATTCCTGAAATATGTACATTAGGGGTATTATAGAAACCTAATATTAAGATATCAAAATTTATCCCCCCGTGAAAGTTGCGTCATAAGAAAACTAAATGATCGTAGAAAATAGGATTTTGGTTTGACCCCCCCCTTACCCCCCCAATTGCGTTCAAAGGTTTCGTTTTAAAGCAAAACTTTTTGTTATTACTTATTTTGAAAAAAATAAGTTTTACAAAGTTTAGCTATGATCAATTTATGACTTTGTTATTTTTTGCAAATTTTCGTCAAATAATATTTAGTGCCAATAAATGAACAAAAGTGCTGACGCACCAACCATTTTTTAAATAACGGCTCCTACTAGAGTTCTTTTATAGTTTCAAGAAGGAAAAAGAAAAAGAGGGTACTCATGTTGATGTTTTTAAGTTATTTTTAAATACGTTTGCTTAAGAGGATTTAACTTGGTTTGAAACCATATAGGAGCGTAAAAATTTAGTAATTTTTTTACAAGTTTTATGTGAGACTCACATGGACTTTTTTGAGAAATATAGGTTCTTAAAATTCTGTTGGCTTTGGTAAGACATTTTGCCTCATGTAATGCTCCTGGAGACCTGTAGCAAAAGCTTGAATTCGAAAAATTTCCTGTTTGTATTTCTAATGGAATTTCGTATATATATTTTTATCTGAGCTTAAAGAATACAGTAAACTTTGATTTAAGTATTTTACTTTTCCTACAAGTATTAAAAACTTTTACTGATTTTTTGGTAAAGTCTGTATTAATTAATTTTCCTATGGCACCAAGGTCCTTTTTGTGCGCCATCTAAATGTTTAACAACTTCTTTAAAAGGTAACTCATTCATGTGTAGAAGACAAATAATCCACTGAAATGGTATTTAAGACATAAATCGGTCTTTTTATTACTCCTTACCATATTCTGACATTGGTGTTGCATCTGTAACACACAACAGTGACCAAAGTGTCAAGTTATTAATGTTCTTCG
Organism: Caligus rogercresseyi; assembly: GCA_013387185.1. Classification (NCBI taxonomy): domain Eukaryota; kingdom Metazoa; phylum Arthropoda; class Copepoda; order Siphonostomatoida; family Caligidae; genus Caligus; species Caligus rogercresseyi. Next base: position 4,090,260 of record CP045908.1, read on the forward strand.
ACTACTGAAAGTAGTTATTTCGCTTGATCTTCCGCTATGCCACTTTTAGTAATACGTGATCAATGTATTCATGGTGGAGTTCTAAAAATATTTTTTCGTCAATATATTATTATCTGCAAAAGTTTATGGATATAATCAACGTCATAGATTTATATTCTCAACCATGTGAGGGAGTTACTGTATGAAAATTAAGATGTTAAAAGCAAACGTATTAAAAAATTACTTAAAACCATCAACATGAGTACCCACTTTTTCTTTTTCTTTCTTGAAACTATAAAAGTACCCTAGTAGGAGTCGTTATTTAAAAAATGGTTGGTGCGTCATCACTTTTTTTATTTATTGGCACTAAATATTATTTGACGAAAATTTGCAAAAAATAACAAAGTCATTAATTGATCATAGCTAAATTTTGTAAAACTTATTTTTTTCAAAATAAGTAATAACAAAAAGTTTTGCTTCAAACTAAACCTTTGAACGCAATTTGGGGGGGGGGGTAAGGGGGGGTCAAACCAAATCCATTTTTCTACGATCATTTAGTTTCTTATGACGCAACTTTCGCGGGGGATAAATTTTGATATCTTAATATTAGGTTTCTATAATACCCCCTAATGTACATATATCCAGAATAAGGAGTCCGTATTTTCGTGCATAACGTTCTTCTGGCCTAACTAAAGTCTTTTAAGCTACTTAATTGTTGAATTATATATATATATGTACATACATCATTTTCCAAGTAATTTTCATTGTATGGTTTGACTAAAAAATGGCTCTAGAGGTTGAACTAAAGTTCAACTTTTGCTGTCTTGGATAATATTCTTATTATGTCTGCACATATATGCATTGCCTTATTGATAATATTCATAGTAAGAAGAACCAATATATTAACGTCGTACGGTGTAAATTATATCCTATATTCTTTAAATGCTAAATACTAGTTTATTCAGAGTAAATGAACTGTGATTATGTATGTTTATGTGTGGATATGCACAAATAATATTTTATGTAGATATATCTTAAGCCATCATGGGTCATTTGGTCACAACAACAACAATATCCATATAAGTGGTTCTCATATATAAACGGACTTTCTATGTTGCCATTTATATTAATGCAGATTTTCTCTTTATATAAACAACATCAGCCTATCAAGCCTGAATTCCACGACTCTGACTACTTTACGGCCAATTACTTCATGATTAATAATATAATATTATTTATAAATATTTGCTTGGTTTACCTTCTTCTTCCTCCTCCTCTGGTTTAAGCATGTATCTAAATATTTGTAGTGAAAAATACAACAGACTCAACGAGTATGATGCACTGGCCGCTCACTCATCAATGAGCAGTTCAGTGGAACCGAATCACCCCCCCCCCCCCCCCCACTGGAATTTCATTTATGCGCAAGGGAGAAATTTTTGCAAACAATAGATATAGAATAATAATAATAATAACTGTGCATTAACCATAATAATTGAATGCAATTAGGTTGGGTATCTCTTTCTCTCCATCTCCTTTTTGATTAGAGGGTAGCTGAGCTAATCATGGGATACTTAACTAATCAATTAGACTTAGTGTACACCAAGATATCAAGTGAGAGGTCATAATGCAAAAGGAAGAAAGTGTTGGTAGGAAAAGAAAATACTACATTAATCGAGTTTATCACATGCTTAAAACGATTTGTAGAAACTTTTTCGGGACTGAGTTTACAACAATTAAATATTTTTAATATTTACAATAAATCATTGAATATAAAGTTAAAGAAAATACAGTTCTATTTATAAATATAGTTAAAAATATATAATTCGCAATGATCATTAGAAAATCAATTAAATCAATATCAAAGACTATCAATCAAGCTATAATACCAAATATAACAAAGATAACAAAGCTAGCGGTCCGGACAACATAAAAGAGAATTTATTTTCTTTATGTGCCAAAGAGATTTCACCATACCTTCTTAAATTCGGACAAGAAATGGAAAAAGGGGAGCACTTCCTAAAGCTCTAACTATTGGCCGGATAATGCTCATTCCTAAAAAGGAAATGGGACTTCAACGAGTCACTGGATACCGTTAACTATTCTCAATGAGTCGTACCGCATATTGGCAGGAATTTTAGCAAGACAAATGGAGCCGATACTAAACAAAAGGTTGGGGCTACAACATAAGAGCTTTTGAAGAATCGGAAAATACCAGATATTTCACGTAACATCAGTGCTGCCATAAGATCAACAACCACGCGAGGAAAATTTGGAGCAATTATAGCAGTTGATTTTACAAAGGCATTAGACACAATGAAGCACAGTTTTATCCTTCAGGCCATTAGAAAATATCTGCCAAGACGTTTTCTTAATCCAATAAGGGCACTTCTATATAATGGAACTTCAAGGATCATTATTGACAATCTTCAGAGTGATCCTATAACATTAAGCAAGAGTTGTAGACAAGGATGTCCTGTTTCTCCCTTATTGTTTGTTTCTGCAATGGAACAACTTAATGTAATGGTGAAGAGGAAGTATGGTGGATTCGGTGTTTTATTAGGCAACCAAAAACATATCATAGACCTTTATGCAGATGACATAACGTTGATGGTAGAAGCTAGCTCAGAAAAACAACTTACTAAACGTATAGAAGTCGTGCTTGCCTTTTTCAAAAAGTTTGCCATCAAATCAGGTCTAAACACCAACATCAAGAAGTTGGCTATTCTTCCCTTGGACATTGGCACACGTCCTCTGATTTGTTTATCGGTGGATGTAGAGTGGTAAAGTCTATTAAGACCCTTGGGATCGATTGTGATAGCAATCAACCATCCTTGTCAAACTTCGAAAGACTTAACACACAAGCTCTCAGATGGACTCAAGCATGGCGAGGTTTTAACTTACAAAAGCGTATAGACTTATATAATTTTAAACTGATTCCACAATTTTATATACGGCCACTGCTTAACCTACTATAGGAGAACGTCTCATACTAGAAAAAGTAAAAATGGGTAACAAAACTTTTTTTACTACAAATATGTTCCAACTCTGAAGAGAAAGAGGCCCGAATTGGGAGGAGGACTTGTTTACTCCAAAATATTTTACCCAAAGTTTTTAAACGAGTTTTTATTGATATTAATTCTAAGCCACAGATTGAGTGGAGGAATGAAATATCAAATTCCAGCATCTTCAAGGAACTTATGTTCGGGTCTGATTTATCAAATGACTCAATTGCTAGATACTCAAAGGAATGGGCAGCGCTAAAGAGAGTGTTATGGATCAGACCCAGTGTTTGACTCTAGCACCACAATTGCCATTGTTCGTCAAAAATACGATGGAATACCGTTTTTTAATTTTTTGTTATGGACCCAACCAGCTGGAAAGTATTGCACTACAAGAAAATACCCTACGCTTCTGCGACATACAAGAGGAATCAGTCTTCCAAACAGGGAGATTCTACTTTGCCTTTACGTAGAGCTGCTAATGCGTATATTCCATTGACTCCCTGGTATTTAAAATTTTCTGATAGATCTCCAAAATCCAAAGATGCTAGGTTGATTGCTAGAGAACATATGGAGGTTCTTGATTTGTTATGTGAATGGGAATAAAATTTTGCGTTCACTGATGAGTGTTAAGGACGGACATAAGTTTACTGCTCAACTTCAAATATCGACGAAGTTAATTAAGTTCAACCAACATTGTAAGGATTGTGGCAAACTTTTCAATGACATTTATCATGCTTTTTGTGACTGCCCCTCCCTAAAAATTATCAAGGAGTTCATCGAGCTCAATGAAGCGAACATAACCGGCTTTAAGCACGAAACTAAAAGGGACATATTTTTTTCGGCACTCCCTCCAGAGGAAAACAAGATCATGATGAAACTAAGGCCATTGATGCAGCTCTTCAGAACTGCAAGGCACTTGTTGCCCAACTCCTAACTCAAGGGAAATTTGTCGATGCAAAAACCTTAGGGCAATTATGATATCTGCTGCAGCAAGGTACTCTGCTCTGTCACTGAAAATTCCAAATATCAATGGTCCTACTTGGAACTATGGAGTGAGATATTTCCCCTCATATTCGCCTCGTCTTGCTGGAGTCCTCGCCAGAATAATCTCAAAGTTCAAAAAGCTTAAGAACTCCAATAACCAGTGATTGTCTTCTGTTTTAATGTGTATTTTTAATATTTTTCTCTGTTTTGCTATAATATTACGTTTTGTTCATTTACTGTGATTTTATGTTTGTTTTGTTTTAGTATTGCTTTTTATATTTCCTTGTAATTTGATGTTTCTAAGGTCTTAAAGAGGAAAATAATTTTAAGTTACAATGTTTATTTATGTTTGTTTCAACACTGCACAATTTTCTTTTTTGATTTTATTATATATATATATTTATATGTGTGTATATTGTGTACGTCGTTATATTAAATAATGAAATAAATACCTTGCTGAAGAGAAAAAAAAGCTTTTATACATATACATATATATATTGAAAAAGTAATTATATATACACAATAATAAAAACACCAATCAGCATAATATGTAAATAATTGAACAAACATTATAGGATATAGAAATAAACAATATCATTTGGTTTTTGCTTATTTCAGGCTAAGATCCAATTGTACGAATTGAAATCGAGTTTTAAATCCAAGGCGGAATTCAATTAACGATCTTAGTCCATTCTTAGAACACAGAACCCCTTAAAGAAAGTTGTTTACTCATTCTATCTCGGGGAGCCAAACGGATAAGCAATGTTACAGTACCTAAGAATTGTGGGATCTGCTTTAGCTCTAGAGGATATTGTTACAAACAATTTTTAGCCATGATGCTCTTAGACAAAAGAAATCACACTCAGCCAACATGTGATAAGACGTCTCATCACTCTGCTAACGAAAAAAACGCTCACGAGTGATAAATTTGTTCGACATTGACTGATGATAATATCTAAGGAAGTTATGACCAGTTATTATCTGTATTTAAATACATAGAGATTCACAAATAAGATTGATCAATCGTCTCGATGCATTAGGGTCTGGCTTGAAGCAATGGTAAATAAATATAATATTAAAAAAATCTACATTGTCAAATATATATAAATGAACATTTTCTATGCAATTCTATCGAACCATATAGGCAACCAAAAATGAACATTTTCAAATAGAAACATGCATGACAGAGTTTTATTTGAAAATATTATTGAAACTCTAAATTGTCAAAAATATTAATCTTATGTGAAATGATAGAGCATAAAAATCATTATATAAAACTGATATTCGTTTCAATTACTTTAAATGAAAACATATTGCTATTTTTAATTAAATGTGTAATTTTTCGATAACACCCGACATTTTTGTATCATTTGTAATTCAGATTGAAGTTCTGGAAAAAGTTGAAAAGTCTAGTGACTCATTAAATTATCAATCTAATGAATGTAGCATTACGATAAAAAATATATCATTTTGGAGTCCGTTAATGTACTTTTTTTGCCTATATAGTTCGATAGAATTGCATTCGACAGGATATAAATAAGCATTTTAGTATCAAAATTAGTCTATCGAACCTAGGATCGATAGAAACATTTGTCAACTCAAACTCTTCAAATACTTCAGTATATAATCCAAGTCATTTGTTCAACTTGGCATAAAAAATGATATCTACATTCTTACTTAGAATATTGTAGTTTAAATATTTTTTATAAATATGAAATAAGAACTGAATACTTCTATTAATCCTTTCCATTAATATTTATTTTCATGATAATTTCTTTAAATAAAAGTTGTATATTTTATTAAATGCTCGGAAATGTCTTATCCTAACATTTCTGCAAAATAGAAAGATAGATATATATATAAATATATATATTATTCTTGGACGAAATATATTCAATACAAGTACTAAATAATATAAATTAATTCTTATTTTAATTGAATCCTTAGTGATACAGTCACAATATTTATAAAACGTCTTGAATGGATCATTTTAGTATTCTTATCAGTATCGTATTAAAGTTACTCCTTTCAAATTATGTACATTCCATTTTTTGACTTTATCCTCACTGACGATTAAATAAAATATGGACATCACGAAGGCCAGGTGTATATATAACATAATTTAATAAATTTGTGAGGGCCATCATTACATCATTCTAAGCAATAGGTAAAATCACATAAAGTTTATAAATATTTAAAGCTTCTGCTGTCAATAACCCAATTTTCTTTGTCCAAAGAATTTACAGAAAATAATGTAGAAATGGTCAAACAAAGTATTACTTTTAAGCTAATTTAAGAACACTTTTGGTATATAATTATTCACAATAGTTAAATTGTTATGAAATTGGGGGAAAATATAAAAATTGTTTATGTATCGCAGTCAGAATAAAGTCAGCTGATATATTTGCGATGTATAACTTAAAAAATGATTTTTTCAAAAATAAACACAGTATATATATATATATATATCAATTTCATTTTGATGAACAAGAAGCAAAATATCTTTTAGGCTATGTAGACTTTTACTCATGTTGCAAGGCAATGTTCTTAATCGCTATGGTTGCTTATAAATTCAAGAAGGTTTTGCAATAATGGACCTCAGTCACAGTTTGTGCTGTTAGTAGCAGCCTGTATAGGGAAATATGCATAGGCTACGCATTGCTTGAGGCCTTATACAGTCTTCACAAAAGGAGTATATATATTATACTTTTTTCTTCTGTTCATTTTATGGTTCCTCTGTAGATTGAAGTAGATGGATGGCCAGCTCATTCATCTTGAAACCCTGATGAGGATGGATTTTTCTTCCGTCCGTTTAACGAAATGTATGTTAAAGTATGTATGTTATATGTATGAACTTACTGAAGTAGTTATCGTTTTAAAATGGGAATATGAAAGAATTTGGGAGTACAGGAATATTCTGAACCGAAAAATGTAAAGTGTAAAAAAACACAGATTTAGTGTAAACAATCCTGATTTAAATTAAGAAACTTCTTTAAAAAACCAATAGGTTGAATGTAATGTATATATACATATATAATATCAGACTTGTTGACTTTCGAAAAAAATTGGCATTCGTCGTTCGTTTGTCGTTCACCACAAGTTATCGTTAATTTTAAATTCTGTACAAAATGGACGACGCTTTTTTAGAGAGGCCTATTTTTCTCATTCGACAACCGATTATAAATGAACAGCAAACAACAAGTCTGATATTATTTATATATATATAGAAGATAGCAAAATTCGAAATTTTAGCTACCAGATGAACAGTTTGATAAATAATTTTTTTTTTCGGTTAAGATTTATTATTTATCATCATCAACAAACAGTGTAGATAAAATACACATAAGATAATACGATACTAAATAAATACTTCCCTTCTTATGTATAAATGAAGACGTGTCTTTATTTGTCTGGAAGATATATTCGTTTTGTGAGGGATCTGGAGTGTTTTGCCCCTTTCTTTAATTAGAAAAGTGTTATTAAGTGCTTAAGGATACCCCTCATCGACTTTTTTGGTTAGTCAACACTTCGGAGCACCTGTATTCGGGGATTCGGAGTCCAAAGGAGCAGGAGTGATAAGTGTTTTTATCATTGTTTTGATTTTGTTCTTTTTCCGCGGAACATTTCAAAAGGAATGAATCAAAAACCTCCTGATAAACCCCCTGATGAAGATAATTCATCAAAAAGCTATTCTTCTATTTTAAGAAGAGGTAAGGGATCTCGCAGAGATCATGGAGTTCATTTGAACTTGGAGAGGAACTACATGTGGGAAATCTTTGTTCTCACTTTAAGTAGTTCAGATGGAACGGTATATAGAGGTGTTAATAATATTAAGCACCTCAATATTTATGACATTGCTATGAATTTTGGCTTTCAAGAGCAGGAAATTGCAGGGGCAAACCCTAAATTAGGTCTTGGGCAGGCTTGCTTTTATACAAAATTCCCAATTGACGTTAGGAGCCGTATAAATTATCTTAAGGGCTGCCATGTGCAGAAAATTGAAAACGTTGATGGGTCCATTGAAGAGGTGACCTTCAAATTAAAGGGAATAGAAAATGTCCATTTAGATAAGAGGAAAAAAATAACCTTAACGTTGATAAACACGTTCAAACGCGTTAATGAACTTCGTATGGTTGAATGGCTTAGAAAATTTGGTGAGGTTTTGGATCATTTTCCCAAACGGAATCCTTCAGATACTAAGGCAGAGGCAAAGTATGGCAATTATAAAGAAGTTTGGAGGGACAGCGATTATATTGTCAATATAGTTGCTGACCCGATATGTATTCCCCAAATTCTACCTTTTGAGGGCATCCTGGTAAATGTCAAGTTTGCGGGTGTCAAACTTCAGTGCCAAAAATGCTTTAGTTTTGGCCACCTTAAACTTCACTGCCTTGAAAAACGGGTTCGTATAATTGACTATGAACGTGCTCTCATCAAAGCCATTCAAACCAAAAAATCTACTGGTCTAGATAATAGTCTGGTTGTTCTTCCACCAGGATCTTCTTCTAATACTGTTGAGTTAGGAGAAGTGGTTCAGATTACTCAACAATCTAAAGAAGTTCAGGAGGTAGCTTCTAATGAAGTACTTAATAATTTGGCTGTCCTTCCGGTGGATTCTTCTTCTAATACCATTGTATTAGGGGAAGAAGTTCAAGTTTCTCAACCTTCTAAAGAAATCAAGGAGGTAGTTTCTAAAGAAGTAGTTACGGTTGGGCCCCTCATTGGGGATTCTTTTCATAATCGTGTTGGAGCTTCTCCCATGAGGAATGAATGTCTTGTTCATGAAGACATTTCTCTTGTAACGAGCAGGGAGGATACTTGTCAAGATAATTGTATTGAATTGACAAATGAAACAGCTAATCAAGTTTCTAGAACCTCTGTAACTCCTCCTAGTGTTGGAGTCTCATCTGGAGCTTTTGATAGGGATAATCCTATTCTTCCAAGCAAGAGACCTGAGGGTAGAGATGGTCGAAAAAATGATCCCTTAATAGATTCTCACCTCATCCTTGAACATAGAACTCGGTCCCAATCGGCTAATAAAAGAAGTAAACCGGACTCTAATGATTCTCCGGACAAAATTGTAAACCCTTCTAAGCAGTCCAAACCTTAGTTGTACTTAACTGAATCATTATTACTAAAAACTTCAATAATGCAAACTTATATAACAGATATTTTCTCTAATACGATGTCCAAACATATGAAGAGTAATCTAGGAATAAGGAAAATCTTATCCCTTAATACTAGAGGTGGGAGGGATAGAAAAAAGAGACATGCGTTGATGAGACATCTTATGTCTTTGAATGCTGACATAGTTTGTCTTCAGGACATAAAATCTCTCACTTCTTCTTCGTGTGCGGAAAATTGCATGTTTTGTCTGCCTAAAAATTTTCACTACGTTTTTACTGGTTCAGGATCCAAGAGAGGAGTTTTAACTTTTATTACAAAAAAAATTACCTTTTTATATTGTACAAAAGCTTACTCAGGAATTAGTGACTGGCACAAACTTCGTTTATCTTCAAATGGTTTTATATTTTATTTAATTAACACGTATGGGCCCAATGAACGATCCTCCTCATTCTTCCAAGCAATTATTAACTCTCAGCATGAGAATAATATACCCATTCTTATGATTGGAGACATGAATGTTGATTTAGAAAATTCATTCAATGTTTTCCCTAATAGCCGAATGTTAAGAAAAGTTATTCTTCATTTTAATTTGATTAATGTAATGAATACATTTAGTTCTTCGGGCACTTTTTCTTGGTCTCAAGGAAACAAAAAGTCCAAGTTGGACTTTGCTTTAGCTTCTCCCTTCTTTGCTTCAAGAATTAAGAATGCTTGTTATCGTCCTGAACCGTCATCCGATCACAAAATTTTAGATTTAGAGCTCATTTGTAACGTTCGTTCTAAGGCGTTCAAGGTCCCGGGATGGGTAGTTGAGGATGATAATTACATTTTAAAGTTAAGAAAAAAATTAGATGTAAGTTTTAAGAATTCGTTATCGGCCTATCAAGCTTCAGTTTTATTGCATAAAATTATTTTAAAAACAACAACCGATTTTAAAAATAAAAAAAATACAGAGATTAAGCATCATCAAAGCCAATTAGAAAAAGTGTTAAATAAAGACTCTCTGTTTGTTCGCACATGCATGAATGATGCTGTGAACACTTTTCGTTTGGCAGAGGTTGCTGAGGCGGAAATGGAAGCAAAAATTGTCCGTGAGCAAGACCCTATGCATAGGATCCGTAATCTTTCAAGAGGCGAAAGAGTCAAGGCTCAAACAGTTGAAAAAATCATTGACGGAGAGAAAATTCTCTCCAAAGGTCATGAAATACTACGTTTCTTCCATTATCGTTTCCAAACAATCGTCGGGGAAAGAGAAGGCCATTTTCCAAGGCCTAAGAAATTGCTTCCATGTATCGTAGAACCAATATTTACATCAAAAAGTATTTCGGAATACATTAGAAAAAAATTGAAAATTAACAAGGCTTGTGGTCCTGACGGCATCCTTGGGAAAGTTTATGTTAAAGTCACAGATCAAATAACACCCTTTCTCTTGAAAGTGGGGAATTATATGGAAGCTAAAGGGAAAATGCCTAGTACTTTAACTAAGGGAAGAATAGTTTTAATACCAAAAAAAGGGAATGGAACGGATTTCAACCATTGGAGGCCGATCACCATATTGAATGAATCTTATCGTATACTTTCTGGAGTCCTGGCTCAACAAATGGGAGTCATTCTAAATAAGAAAATTGGCCCTCACCAGAAAGGATTCCTTAGAGGACGTCAAATACATGATATTTCGTATAATATACAAGCCTCTATTGACACTATCAAGGTAAATAAAAAATTTGGTGCAATAATTGCCATTGATTTTTCAAAAGCTTTTGATTCGATTAGTCACAGGCAAATTCTAAGATCTGTTAAAAGATTTCTTCCAAGACGGTTCTTTAATCCTGTCCGTTCCCTTCTATTTAACGGATCATCCACTATCTCATTAAACGGTCATGAAAGTGAGCGAATAATTTTGGGGAAAAGCTGCAGGCAAGGGTGTCCATCCGCTCCTCTCCTTTTTATTGCTGCCATTGAAGAACTTGCGCTAAGTATTATTAAGAAATACGGGGGATTTGGCGTGGATTTTAAGGGTACTCGCCATATAATTGATCTTTACGCTGACGATGTCACGCTAACTATTCAAGCAAACTCAAAGGCACAGATTATCAAAAGAGTACAAATTTTATTAAATTACTTCAAAAAGTTTGAAAAAATATCAGGTCTATCCTTAAACTTGAATAAAACTACCATTCTGCCTCTAGGCCTATGGAATCCAGTAAATGGTACTAATATCAACTCCTGTAAGGTCAGTTCATCAATTGAGGTCTTAGGAATAGTCTGGTGCCGGGATGGCATTCATGAAAGAAACTGGTCCGAAGTCAATAATACTATATTGCAAAAAGCACAAATGTGGAGGAACTTCCGTCTTCAAAAAAGAATAGACATGTATAACACAAAGGTTATTCCAATGTTAGTATACAAAGCTTCTTCATCTCCTGTGATAGCAGAGAAGGTAATTCTTCATGAAGCAAAGTGGTTGAGCGCTATGTTCCATCAAAGATATTTGTCAACAATAAAAAGAAAAAGAAACCATCTCGGTGGTGGTATTGTTCAGCTAGCAACTGTTGTTCCTAAGATATATACTAAAATGTTCGTCAATATTGCATCCATGCCATCCCTTGAGTGGAGAAGATGTGTCACTCACACAGATTTATACTCGTGGCTCCTTTTTGGCACTGAGCTTACAAATAATATAACCTCTGACATCTCTTTGGTGTGGGGATGTGCACAAAGAATTCTTTGGAAAAATATTCCTCAGTTCGATAATTCTTCGACTGTGGATATAATTAGGCAGAATTATGCGAAGAAATATTTTTTCAGGAACCTGGGAAGTCCAGAGGACCTTGAGGAATTCGCCATTAGAAAGGGAACTCTTACTCTTCATGACCTTGGCCAAGATGGCTCTTTCAAGGATGGTAGATTCTTGTATCCCCTGCATAGATCTGCGCTCAAATATCATGTGCTGAAACCCTGGTATTTGAAATTGAATGGCCAGGATCGTTTGGGTTTGAGGGAGAGTAAAGATATCTGTCGTGAATTTCTCAGGCTTCTTGACCTTCCGGGTTCATGGGAAAAGCGGATAAAAGATTCCCTAGCAGAAATAATTGATGGAAACCACTTCACGGCGCAATTATTGATTTCGGCCAATATTATTCGATTTTATCGCCCATGTAAAGATTGTGGCACTATTTATAACTCGATTTTACACGCTTTCGTTGAGTGTCGTTCAGTGAATATTATAAAACGCTTTGTTAAACTTAATGTGAGAGGTCTGGACAAAGAAGAAGCGGATAAATATTTGAAGGCGTCCGTTCTATTTGGAATAAGTGGCGGCAAAATACTGTCTTCTCGAACCAAGGCAATAAATAATGCACTACTGGGTGCAAAATCGCTGGTTTCAAAAAGGTTGGCAGATTACCAGCCTCTTCAGCCTTCAAATTTGAAGGCAATATTCCTGGCAGCTGCGGCGAGATATGGTTCCCTGGACCTTAGGATCCCATCTACAAAGGATGATTCTTGGACTTATGGAGCCCAAGAAATCCGATATTTCCCTTCCCGTTCTCCTCTCTACAAGGACATCATCAAAAAACTTTTTAAAAAATTCAAGGATTTTAAATAATTAATGTTTTAATACGTATATTGGAATTTTTATAATGTTTTGTCAGTTTTAATTACAGTTTTTTTAAATAATTGTGTGTTCATTTGTGATGCTTAAATTTTAAACTATAATGTTTATTCATGATTTAATTCGCATTAGCATCACTTTATATATATTCTTTTGTTTTATATATATTTATATGAACTGTGTCAATAAAAAAAAAAAAAAAAAAAAAATAATAAAAAAAAAACTAGGCATTGGTCTCTAAAGCAATTGTTTTTGCGATTTTGAATGCAAAAGCCAAAAGCTTCAACTTTTAAATTTCTGAAAATTTTCGTGCAATAATTTAAGCAGCTGCCCCAATAATTTATATATACTAAAATACCTTTCTAACAAAACGACTCTTTAGGCATGGAATTACTGTGTTTCCTCTCTTGAATCTTGTATTTTATCGAGAAAAATCTCAAGACAAGCATCTTGGCCAGAGAATCACTGCAGGTTATGCGCATTTCCTGATGGAGTTGTTTTCCTTTTCTTTAATGATTTGCCAGAAAATGGAAAAATGAAGATAAAATGGCACTTTTTTCTCAAGCGAAAGGTACAAGTTCTCATACCAAAAAAGGGTATGGCACCGACTTCAGTATTGAGGCCGATTTACCATTTAAATGATCGTATCAGATTCTGTCAGACCTTCTTGCTCAACGATGCTAATCCAATTGAATGAGAGATTGGCACTATCAAAAAGGTTTCCTAAGAATCACAAATATATGACGGGTCCTGTAATATCCGGCTTCAATTGAGTCTGTGATAAAAAAAAAAGTTTGGATCCATCCTTTCTTTAATGCTTATTTGTTGTTGTTTTATTTCAGTCAACCTGTTTGTAAATACTACGATAGTACTCTTCGATGACATATATAGCATTATAACATATATATATATATATATATATAATATATGTTATATATATACTATATATATATATATATATTAGGGTGATCGTATTTTACTTTTCTAGATTTGAGGTAGGCTCCCCCTAGGATTTTACTTTAGTGCATAGAGATCATCTTGTGACAGTTGAACAAAATCGATAATGGGAAGTGTCCGCTCACGGGCCGAAGAGTTATGTAGTAAACAATGTATTATATTTTTTTTTCGCCATTTGATCACCTCTAAAGTCTTAATTTCAATGCTATATTCAAAAAATTGCCGCAAAGATTCCAAATCCTTTTTTTTTTCATTTATATTCAAAATCAACGAGATAATTAGTTTCAACATGTCATTTTCGGGTATTTTCCATAAAAATGACTATTTCAAAACTTAAATTTCTCGTTAAATCTTGGATTGTACATGAAAAATAAACTGATTTGTTTTCCTATATGTCTATCTATATATATATATATATATATAATATATATATGTATATATCTAATATATTATGTTGGTGTTGTGTGTGTATTATTCCTTGAGGAGGCAAAGTCTTAAGGAATATAAAAGGGAGAAACGACAAAAGAACTGTCTTATGACGTCGTTTTTAGGGAATATTTTTGTTGAAAAAACATAGAATGACATCACTGGACTTTACTTGCAGGATTTTTTTTTTCTCTCTCTCTCTCTATCTATCTATCTAAATATATAGATATATATCTTTAGGAAAAAAATACGCGGCTTAAGAGTTGTGCACACCTTATCTTGCAGATGTAGGTCTGAAACCACAAAACCCGAGTTTCTTTACATTTAGAGTAGTCGGCAGTGGACTCCAACCCCTTAGATCCTCAGATAAAGCAGAGTCACTTGCGAAATTAGTGTCTGAAAACTCTTGAGTTGTTTTTCTACCCAGAGGGTCTGCAATTGATTTCGAACCATGGGGCAACCCAACTGAGCCCGTTGCAATCCTTTAAATTATGGGTATATTTTTTTAGGCCGGGTGGTTTCCTCTTAAGAAGGGTCGGTGGCCAATTTCAAACCCATGGGACATACGGTTAAAGTTGGCGCATTCCGTTAGATTAGGGTCTTAGAAAGTCTTAGGCCGGGGGCTTTCTCCCTAATAAAGTCAGCGGTCGATTTTAATCCCGTAGGACTCGCGGCGGAACACCCGAGGCTAAGGTGGTGCACAACTCTTAAGCTGCGTTTTTTTTTTCTCCTTAAATGTCAGCGGTAGATTCAAACCCCATGGACCCCAGAAAGAGTCCGCATGATAGGTCTACAAGTAAAAATAAACAGCGCAAAAATTATTCACTACAAAAACTTTGCGACAAAAATACTACGAGAAAAGAAGAACGACAAAATACTTCACAAAAAAAAGCTTGGCGACCAAATCTACCCAAGAAAAAAAGAAAACGAGGAATTGACGGTCTTTCAAAAGCAAGCGAGGTAAATACTTGCGACAAAAAACGGCTATAAAAAAGGTTCCGTGACAAAATTTACTCATGATGAAATTACTGGACACCTATATATATATATATTATATATATATTATATATAAACAGGGTGTAAGATCAAATCCGCGGTTTTCAGGACATCCTTTAACAAAGATGATGTCTCCGATCCGTGCAGTTGATTTTTTAGCAACAGCCAACATATGAGAGATTATTTCAGTTGAATTTATCATCGTCATGGCCGCATATGGAAATCTACAGCCTGTTATCTGGAACGAGCAAGAACGCAGATGTGCCGTTATCCAGATTCTTTGTATAAAGGCAACACCATCAGCAACACCCGGTCTCTGAGCTGCTCGGGATCGACAGAAGAAGTTTGCTGAGCCAGGTACAGTTGAAAGATACCAGGGACCCTCTTGCTG
Source organism: Caligus rogercresseyi (assembly GCA_013387185.1). Lineage (NCBI taxonomy): Eukaryota > Metazoa > Arthropoda > Copepoda > Siphonostomatoida > Caligidae > Caligus > Caligus rogercresseyi. The sequence goes on from CP045908.1 coordinate 4,105,735, forward strand.
TCGTCGACAGCAGCGCCCACAAGGCCAGGACCCCGACTTCATGAGTAGGTGTCAGACATCTTCGAGCACGACCCCAGCAGTCCATCAGGGATTCGCCAAGTTCTCACGTTACTTTGTTGGCCTGTGTGAAAAAGGATACGTTTGTCACAGCTATAACTCAAGGTTGGCCAGCTGTTGACGCAGAAGAACAAGAACATGCCGACCGCCTAGATCCCCCGATTCGAAGCCTATGGACTATTTTTTCTGGGGCTACCTTGAGCGACACACCAAAAGACTGGCTCACAACACAAGGCGGCCCTTATCAACTCCATAATGAAGCAAGCCTGGAAGTTGGACAGGGCCCTGGTGGCCAAGGCCTGCTCCTCCTTCCGCGCCAGGATCAGCGCGTCATTGACGCAGAAAGCGGTTGGATTAAAAAGCAGAATCTACACATCTGTACGATCATTTTAATGTCTAAATAAATAAATGAACAGAAATTACCGATTTTTTTGTATTTTAAGTGAAGAAAACAACACAGGATTTGATCTTACCCCTGTAATATATATATATATATATATATATATATATATATATATATATACTAGCGAATGTTACCCAGCGCTGCCCGGGATTTTCAACTTGATTTTAGTGATGTCATTGTATTTGATTTTTCATATTGATATAAGTTCCTTAAAAAGTTCGTCATTGGGCTTCATTGCCATTTTTCCCCGTTTTGTATTCCATACGGCTGGGTATTTAAACATCGCGCAAAGAAGAAATCACACTAATAATTCAGTGAAATCATCGCATGTGACGTTTCATATTAAAATCAGTTCCTTAAAAAGTTGACATTGGTCTTGATTACCATTTTTTCTGTTTTTTTTTGTTCCTTAAGGCTGGGAATTAAACATCGTAAAAAGAAGTTATTTTTTAATTGTTTTCATAGAGTGCCTATGTTATTTTCTTGGTGGAAGTAGTTCCTTAAAAAGTCGTCATTGCATCGTCATTGCCATTTTTTTCCGTTTGTATTCCTTAAGGCTGGTTATTGACATCCCTCTCCATCTCTAGGCATTATGAATTTGATTTGCAACGATGTTGGCAATAAAAAAAAGTGTTGTTATTTCCACACAATTAATTTGGGGGACATACAGGGACAGAAAGAAAAATATTTAAGTAATCATGTAAAAAACGGGTATTTTACGGGAAACACTCAAATAAAAACCAAAACACGTCTTAGTACCTCAGTCTTTCCACAGAAAATTTGGTCCAAATCTAACTTGCAAATTTAAAAATCGGCAAAAAACGTTTTGGAGAATAAAATAAGCATGTCGATGACGAATGTCCGGGAGTTGACCAACCCAGAAAACACTCCTGAGCTCTCAAAACTATTCACTGAAATTTCGTCAAGATTTAATGACCCGTTCGGGAGATACAGGAAACGAACGAACGGAATTCTGATTTTATTAGTATACTAGCGAATATTACCCGGCGCTGCCCGG
>CP045908.1:4107312-4121505 GCA_013387185.1 Caligus rogercresseyi
ATTCTTCTCTTGACTTTTAAAAATAAGAACAATTTATTCTATGCTATGATTACAAATAAAATCTCATTGTATTATCATATTTCCTTTACATAAAGGTATTATATATATATATAATTTAGGTTGGGGAATGCGTTTTAATCGTTTCTATATAGAAAAATACATAGTTTGAATATGAAAGGTGTGTGTGGTGTATCGTCTTTATTTTTTCCCAACGCATCCTAGCACTTCGGCTGAGGTCAGGGATGTCAAGTATTAAATGATTTTATTCGAAATATTTTCCATCGGAAGCGGCAATCTTCGCCCATCTTTCCGGCAATATACGGATTCCTCGAGCGAAGATTATAGATTTCTTTCGAGGCGATCCATCCATGGACCCATTTTGTATGCTATTAGGTGAAGAGCTTCAGTAAGGGTCGACTGCATCGAGACCGAACAAATGATAATCTGAGAGGGGCAATTGTCTGGTGAATACGGCGGGTGGGGTAGGACTTCCCATTTCTCCCTTCTAGATATGTTTGTTGATAATAAACATCGGATATGTTCGTTATTTAATATAATATCGTCCAATATTATCTACATAATTTGGCAAGGATTACTCTATACCCGATGCTGATGCTGACTCAGACATTAATCTCTCTCCTCTTATTCCATCCGTTGGTATACAGCTAATAGTTGTGGTCGGTGTTATATCTATACAGAATCCACTCTTAACTATCTAACTATAAGTAATTGTGAAAATTATAAAATAGATATGCAGCATATTTATTCTCTCCTCAATTTACGAGTAGCCAACTTTATTTTCCAGGATAGATATCATATTGACACGAAAAAACAACTTCTGATGTAATCAATGAAACAAATATAATCATATATCTAAAAAGAGATAATTTAGTTATTTGCTTCCTTCAACACTTTTCTTCTTTTTGATTAACGTAGGGGAACATTCTAAAATATTAGAACTTGCCAAATTTGATGGCTTTCTCTTCCTTGTTATAAATATAATCTACGGAATTATCCTCTTATTGACAAGCAGGGTAAATCGTCTATATATATATACACATTATATATTTCTCTATATATATCTTTATATATATATATATTATATATATATCTTTATATATATATATATATATCATACTGTTGACGTTCGCCACCGTTGTCGTTTATCGTTAATTTTAAATTGAATCGTTCTTCGTTCATCGTTCGTTTGTCGTTCGCCTTTCTGAAAAAAATTGACGACGTTTTTTAGAAAATAAATTTCTGCAAAAAAGTGATGACGTTTTTCTAGAAAGGAAATTTGTCCCATGAAAATTGAAAATCTTTGTCTATTTTTGGCGCCAAAACGAACGACTCAGGATAAGGAACTTTCCTTATCGTTCGTCAAAAACTTTGTCCTTCGTCGTTCATCGTTTGCGAACGACAACAAATGAACGATAAATCAACAACTCTGATATATATTTACGTGCGGAAAAAATACGAAATCAACTTTAAATGCTAATATCCCACTAACTTAGAAGATATCGGGATTGTTTTAATTTGTGCAGAAAGTTCCTAATCTTATCTTTTCTACAAGATGCAGCTGAGTTATGTAGCTTTGCTTAGTTATTAAAACGGATGCAAAAAGGCAACGAGTGTCAGATCTACTCCGTGTGCAAGTAAGTGTGGCGGATATTGTTAAGATTGTGGGGTCAACAAACCAAGCTGTACGACACCAAGAAAAAGCTTGAGGCCGGGGACAGCTTGAAGAGGAAGCCGGGTAGCGGTGGCCACAACAAAATCTGACGATGAGTTCTGGTAGGCCTCTTTGCTGAAATTGAAGACGATGCCTCCATATTGGTTCCCTAAGGGCCTCCGGTTGGGAGCCAAGGAGTACTTGGAGAGTTATTAGGGACTTGTAAAGCCCTAGATGGATGCAAAATACCCTGATTACAATTACTGATAGCAACAGGATGGAGCCCCGGGGTACAAGCTAAAGCTGTGCAACAAAGGTGTCAGGAGAATTTAGCAGATCTCTGACCTGTCAACTTCTAGCCGCCATCCTCACTCGATGCGGCGCCTTTGGACTATGGCATCTGGTGCTTTTGGAAAACAAAGCCTGTGCCACTCCTCGTCCGAGTGTTAACGCCCTGAAGGCTCCGTGGAGAAGGAGTGGGTTGCCAAGTCAGAGGAGCATGTCCGTAAAGTGTGCCGGGCCTTCCGACCTCGTCTCAGGCCATATTGGCTGCCAATGGTGATCATTTTGAAAATTAATTACTTAATACTGGCTTACATAAGAAAAAATAAAGCGTCATGTTCTACCCCTTGTTGTTCTTGATAAAGTCAACTATTTTCATTAGCAATCTGAATTTTCCGTTTTTTGCTTCCACATACTGTGTGTATATATATAATATTATATATATATATCTATATATATATATATATATATATATATATATATATATATATATATATATATATATATATATATATATATATATATATATACAGGGAGTACACGTATAATCCGGTCTAATTAAAACAAATTTTGAAATGTTGATAACTTATTTATTTATCCATATTTTTCAACAATTTTTTGTTAATGAAAGGCACACATATATAGATATTTATTTTTCAATATAACCCCCATCAGCGGCGACGACCATCTCGAGGCGGTGCCTCAAGCGGCCGCAGGCCTTGGCGACGACGTCCTTCTTCATATTGGCGAACTCCTCCACGATGGCGGCCCTGAGGGAGTCGAGAGTGTTGTGAGCGTGCTTGTTGGTCTTGTTCTCGACCATGCCCCAGAAGAAATAGTCGAGGGGTTGCAGTCAGGGGAGCTGGGGGGCCACAAGTCCCGGCTCTAGTTATAGGGGAGGTTCTCCAACAGCCACGCCTGGTCCCCTCCGTCAAGATCATCCTGTGCCTCTTCTTGTACGAACTGTAGCCTAGGTCCTTGTTGATGGTGTTGGCGATGGTTGCTTGGAGCAGCCCATCTCGGCGGCCATCTTGGCGTAGGATTTGTTGCTGTCCTCGTTGACCTTCCTCTTCACCTTGGCGACAAACTCGTCGGTCCTGGTGGCCCCCAGGGACCGAAAACGCTTTTTGCGATGAACATCATTCTTTTTGAAAGAGTTCTAAGCCTTCCACTGGTCGTAGACGGTCGAGTTGGGGTAGTTGAAGAACTCTATCACCTCCTTTGGACTCCTCCGGCACGGAAGGAAGCGAACATCGCATGCCTTTTCCTCTTCCATGGCTAAATGTTGACTGATTTTCAATCTGTTTTTTGGCATATAGATAAGATGCAAGCGCAGTAACGTACATATGTGCGTTGCAATATCTCAAAAAACAAGACGACATAACCGATCAAAGTTAGACCGGATTATACGTGTACTCCCTGTATATATATAGCAATGTCCCAATCACGTTTTTGCTTCCGATCCGATTCCAATCATTTGAATTCGAGTTTGAAATAATTTTTTAAATAACAATTAGTCTTATTTTCCTCCCGTGTTTATAATTTATTGTATTTCCAATTAAGTAGATTGCATTACACATTCATTGTCATTTTATAAATAGTCTATGACAAAATTTATCAATTAATTTATTCTTTGTGAAGGATGGTTACTTTTATATGAAGATTATTTGTTTTACTTCGACCTAGAGGGCTTCACATCCTATTAAATCATAAAATATCTACAAAAAGTAGCAAAAAGGATTTACAATCGATCATTTGTTGCTTTTATTCTGGATAAAGTATTAATAGAAACCTATTTTGATGATTGATCCTAGAGATACAAAAAAGGTTTCGTGATTGACTAAGGGCTGCCCCACATTACAAATAGAATTAGAAATGCAATAATATTCAACAAATAAACCTGTTTCTGCTAAAATAGTAGCAAAATCATAAAAATAATACAATTCATAGCAAGTATAACTCAATTGTCATCTTTTTACATCAAATATATCCTCTTTGATTTATAAAAATAACATTAAATTCGCTATTAAATCCAAAGACGTATTAATTTATGATATGAAATTTGTTTTTATGGGTTTTTGTCAGCTTTATGTTGTGACTCATCAGTCTTTCGTCCAGACTATGCCTCATTATTGACAAATATAAATGAACATATACAAGGAACGAAGGCAATCTACTCGACTTTTCCTAAGGTTTAGCCTTGCACTCTATACATACATAAATACAAACAACATATGATAATAATAATTAGTGTTTTCATCATCATACATTTATCCGTCGAAAGAAAAAGAAGGGCATTCAAATGTTAAGCACCTTCAAAAGTCTTTGAGAGGGAAAAAAACCTCATTATTTCCGAGAGCACTTACATCATTTCCCCCCTCATCCTGTAAAATATAGCTTCAACAATTTATGATGAGCCTCTGCATCGCCGATTTGAATGCATAGATTAGTTCCGCTAGAGTAATGAAACAAAAATATTTGATTCTAACTAATATTTGTTAAATCATGAATACTTTTTGTAAGACAATTTATGGTGTATATTAGCAAGTATTGTAATCCATGTTCAGTGCACTATGACATAAGTTACGCCCGATTGTTGTTGCTGAAAGACTCATGGAGCGAGTATTTTAAGGTCACATTGACCTTGTAGGGTATTGATTGGTCTCTTTTTTAAAGAGTTACGTCATCTACAACCAGGATGGAGAAAAGTATCTTTTCGTATGGGAAAGTAAGGTTCTCGCTACATCAAATCAATGTTCTTTTAAATAGTTACGTCATCTACAACCAAGATGGAGAAAGTATCTTTGGGATTTGGGAAACAAAGGTTCTCATACATCAAATTAATGCTAATATACTCTAGCGTCGGGAGCGGGTATAGGGGCGAAGACTAATCGAACCATTTAGTAGCTGGTTCCTTCCGAAGTTTCCCTCAGGATAGCTGGCGCTCGTTATCGAGTTTCATCCGGTAAAGCGAATGATTATAAGAATTGGGGACAACGTCCTCAACTATTCTCAAGCTTTAAATGGGTGAGAAGTGAGACTTGCTTGAGTGAAGCCTTCTTTTATCGAATCGGAGTGTCTAGTGGGCCATTTTTGGTAAGCAGAACTGGCGCTGTGGGATGAACATATGGATGTATTATCAAATAAAAAGAGATTGAAGCTGATGTTTTTAATGAGGAAAGGATCAGAGATTATATATTTATGTAGTATTTTCATTTCAAAATATTCAAGTATATTTGATAGTACATTATGGCAAATGGTTAAAATATAGCCTCTATGTCAATAACCAGAGCTGGGGGTCGGTAGAAAAAATATATAAACCTGGTTTCAGTAGCATGTTACATCAAGTAATTTTAAAAAATCTACCGTTTTTAGGCGGTATCGTTATTTCGGTAGATCATATAACATCTACACCTACAGATTGATAAAATTCATACTATCCGAGGCGGTGTTTTATGATGTTTTAACTTCCTTGGTATCTGATGCAATAGTAAAAATCTACCATTATTCAGGGAATACTATATAATCTGGAAATGGAACTCACTTTTTATGTCAAAGTTAACTATCTTCGTAAAAAGAAAAGAGAAAAGGAGGGAGTTGTTATTCCAGGTTATAGATTTAAATAACAGTGAACTAAGGTAATTCAGGGAAGAATATAACTTGGAATAAGAACTCCCTCCCTTTTATGTTATATTTTAACCATCTTCGTAAAAAGGGAAAGGAGGGAAATTCTAATTGGAATAATTTTATCTTGTCTTTTTTTTACGAAGGTAGTTAAACATTGACATAAAAAGAGGGAGTTCCTATCCCAGGTGTAAAGTATTCCCTGCGTTAGTACAGCCGTATAAGTATCTATTGATAGAGATGGAAAGTCGAGGGATATTTTGGGCGTGTGAAAGGAAGAATGTCTGAAGGGTGCATTGAGTTCAAGCTCCTTGTTATCACTATTCTCTCTCCCTCTTGAGGAATATTTATTTCATTTAGTCGGCAGAACAGAAGGTATTTATTTTATATTTGAATCTCTGTTTTTGCTTCCGTTCGGAGGAAAGAGAATAGTGATAACAAGAAGCTTGAACTCAATTGTACCCTTCAGACATTCTCCCTTTCACACGCCCAAAATATCCCTCGACTTTCCATCTCTGACTATTGATTATAATCAATAGATACTTATACGGCTGTACTACGTAAAAAATAGGACTCAAATTAGGAATTTCAGCCCAGGGGCAAAATCCTGTTACATAGTGTTATCAATCCTTGTTCCAGCTCAATTAATAACATTGCCTTATAATTATTTTTAGAATGCTCTTCAATATTCTTTTTATACTTCTTTTTTCTTTATTAAAAATACAATACTTAAAACTTCTGTATTTTCCTTGGTGATAGCACTCTATAAATAAATATTTCAATGAGTATGCCCTGGAATCAAATTGGTTCAGAGTTTTACCACATACTCTGAATTTTTTAATGTCCTTTTTAATCATTTATATAGGTATATATACAAATATATTAACACAATCTGATTACAATATCAAGTTTCGTCTGACATATGCATTCCTCTTCTTTTAACGGATTCCTTGGTCTTGAAGGCTTTCAGTTAACTTTCCACTCTGGATATACCTTAGAGCAATTTACCAGAGGAGCATCTCACATATTTAACCAAATCGAACAGCAAAGAAGGACATAAACACTTTTGAACTATGACCTATTTTCAGAGCTGCAACTACTGAATGTAAATCGGTATTTAGAACATGAAGCGTTGTTACTTGGTGTGAAGAAGCTGTTGAACTTTGCAAAATAAATAAGGCAACTCCGTAGCTGAAAGCGCATTTATATCGGACAACGACTAACAAAAGACAGTTAAGGAAAAATATTTGCTTGCCTTCCATTTCCTTCAAAATCCGAGTGCATAACTGATTTATATAAAAATAACACGAATTAAATTTCAAATAATCTTTTAAACATTATAACAAAATATGTACTTAATTGTCTTTTGTTATAAATTGTCCGAACCTAAATGCATAGTAGGAAGTCACAGAGCAGATACATTTATATTTCTTTCTTTTCTACGCACCGATCGATATTCGGTAGATATAAAATCTACCGTATACCGAATCGGCGGTAACGAATCACAGCTGTGCCTATTGAACAATATAATGTTTATTGCTCCTGATAAATATGATTAAAGGAGAGGTCTTTTTCAAAAAGGTGAGTGCCGGTCCAAAATGTTTAGGTGCGTTAATTGCAGGTTAAATGGCTTCATGATTTATACTTAGGCTGTTCATTTGTTTTTCACTCTCAAGTCAATGCATTGTAATGTGAGTTTGTTGTTTACAAATATTTTTTTTGACATTTAGACGTTTGTACATACAAAAGTAGACATTCATTCATGTTTTGTCATTATCGTTATGTTATCATTTATACACTATACAGTTTTGTTGTATTTTAAATGTCTAGAAACATGGCTGTAAGTCTAGCTGAAGATTAGGAGGTCTAAATTGAGGATTTTATGGTGTTGGTGACTCTCCTCATTAGAAAGATCACTTTCAATACTGCATCTTATACAGTGAAATATATAAATGTGTACAAATAGATATTATACAAACATATACAAAGTTTGGTTCTCAAAAATTTAATGCTTTAAATATTCTAAAGCCATTCAATAAAAGACCATTAATATTTGTTTTGTTTAATTTGCTATATATTTTAACTGAATATATTTATGATTAAAGTGAAGGCAATCGTGTTGATTGGATTATTTATCAATGGAGACGTCCAGGACATATTGGAACCATAAGGGTTGTTTTCTGTGAAGGCATAAAAGCAACAGGATTCATCATGCCGATAAATAGCAGCCAAAATAATGGAAGCTCTGCTTCCTTCTTTATTTCTCTTTTTGGCGGTGGTAGCCTTGACATGTGAACTTTCGTTCTTTAAGTACGCAACCTTTTCCTAAGGTGCGTTTTGTTATAGAATACCAATATTTAAAATATTTTAAGCCATCTACAAATGTGTTTAAGTAAAATTACAATGTTTTACAATGAGAAATCAATAGATTTAACTAAATATCTTATGTTTTCCAAGATGGTCTTGACTTAATATCAAATAATAGTATTCAGCTGATCATTCGGGTCTTCGGAACTTGTATTTAAGGTACTGTGTGATTAATTACACAGACAATATTTATTTAACAAAAAAATATATGAACTTTTCCTCGTCATGAAGAATGTTTTGAGTATCTACAAATATTGCAAATATGTGACAAAACACAATATAAATATGTTTATCACTAAATTATGTAAATATATGTAAAAAAAGGTGCTTCATTTAGGGAATTATTGTCAAATCTGTATAATATAGAGTGACTTATGACTTTCCTGGGGTTAATTGATATTGACAAAGAGTAAATTGGCAATTCATTACGTTGCAGAGTGTCATGCTTAAGGATGCCATTATGGACGTTCAATCAAACACACCGAGTTACATGATTTCCCGTTTGTTAACTCAATTTTCTGTCTACTTCAGAGCGATGATCCATTTGTCGTCAGACAAAATTAACACACTAAGCATTTATTATTTCCCAAGGCGATGAAGTTATTTTACCTAATTCATAGACAATATTAGAGGAGTCACTTCCAAGGATGCGTCAATGATGACATGCATAATAGCCAATTTGTGTTCTTGAAATAATCTTAACTCTACATAGATCTGGGCAAAAATAGGCGAATAAAAATCTGGAGCCCAAAGGCGTTTATTTACATGATTTGAATATTTTACTTTTTTTTGTTTGTTCGTCTATTTTGCCATTCTCTACATTTATCCAGTTCATTTTTAATCTTACTATTTCTGTACTAGTACGTACTAAACAGTGTACAAGCACTGCGACTGTTGGCTTATTTATTGTCTTATCTTATTATTTTCCCACCCTTTTTACATTTACATTTTCCTTTCTGCGATTCTTCTCGATTTTTTTAAGATTTTTATTGCATATTTCCTCATGTTCCCCGTGTATTTAATAATTTTTTGTTTCATATTTTTGGGCTTTAAAAGCTCATTTTACATCTAGATTTTACTAGTCCAACTTATCCCTTAATATCAAAAAAACTCAGACGCACCAAGACAATTCAAAATCACCATTTTTGACCCCAAAAAACGGCCTTTTTGAAACTTTGAGTGGCTTTTGCAGTTACAAAATGGCCTTTGAAGGCTGAAACTTTCTCAATCGCCTTTTTTGTCATCACTACGCAGCAGAAAATCCTTGGAGCAAAAAATCTGAGCGATTGACCTAAAAAGGGACAGGCTAATGTTCACTCTTCAACAGCATGAGTGGAAGTGATGCTTAATTACCAGACTTGTTGATTGGTCGTTCATTTGTAATACAAAATAAATAAAATTTGACGAACGAATACAAAAAATCCCTATCGTTCGTTGTTTGTATTTGGAACAAAAAAAACATTACTTTCTATTAAAAAAACATCGTCAATTATTTTCAGATTGACGAACGATGAAAGACGAACGATTCGATCTTAAAACAACGATGAACGACGAACGATACCTTTTGGTGAACGACAACGACAATTTTTTGCGAACGTCAACAACTCTGTAAATTATAAAATGCGATGCATTGATTAATATTATTATCCACTATTATTTTCCAACCAATGGTGTTCGAGAAAAAAAACATGTTTGTTATCCTTAGCTTTGTGATTCTATTAGTTCTTCATGGCCGGGGCGTGTATATAAGAACAATGTCTCATACATTATGTACAATATATGGTCGTCTAAATCCATCGATTAAACTACAAATTATGAAAACAGTGCAAACGTTTTGGGCGAACCATATAACTACATTATTTGGTAATTGTTGTGTTGGGATAATTTTAATAAGAATATATTATTAGTATATCAATATCCCAGAGTCGTCGCCAATTAGGTTGCATGGCAGGAACGAATATAAAAGAACGACACGTGTGAGAGGGTCATGATTGAAGACCCCTTTATGGTCACAGTAGGAAAAGGAAGGAATATATACATGGAAGAGAAAGAGTGAGGCACAGGTGACATGACGTCAGGGTGTCTTGTAACGTGACGTCAGGGACATAACAGTAATATCGCCCTCAAAGATGTGGGTGTGTACGAATCCAGGAATCTATTCAAAATGTACCATAAAGCTTGATGTCAGGGCTTTGGGGTTTCTCAGTATTCACATTAAGAACATTTTACGCCGCGATTTGTGGTTTTCAACGGATTAAAATTTGAAGCCGAATAAGTAGAACTGCCGAAGATCATAGTTACCTCCACCGAAGGAGGTATGTTTCACTGGCGTTTTTTGGTTGTCAGCAGGAAACTCAAAAGTACTGAACGGATTTGGATGAAATTTTGTGGAGTGGTGGAAGTGCCAAAAGGAAGAAGTGATTAAATTTTGGCATCTCTGAGTGCAGAATTAAGGCGCAAATGAGCTTAAATACTACAAAAATTTTCAAGTTAGCCTACTCTGCCAAAGATGTCGCTGTGCTGTGAAATTGGGTGCCGGAGCGTCTTCTTCTCGGAATTTCCGTCCAGGGGAGCCCTCCCCGTCTCTCTACGCATCCCCAGTCGTGAAAAATCGCCTCGGAGGCTCATGACGGCGGAGGTTGCCTTCTGAGGTATATATGCCTCTAGTTACCTCCGCCGAAGGAGGTATTGTTTTCACTGGCGTTTGTTGGTTGTTAGTTTGTTGGTTGGTGGTTGGTCAGCAGGATAACTCAAAAAGTCGGAACGGATTTGGATGAAATTTTGTGGAGTTGTTGGAAGTGCCAAAGGAAGAAGTGATTAAATTTTGGCATCTCTGAGTGCAGAATTAAGGCGCCAAATGAGGAATCTACTAAATTTTCCAAGTTAGCCTACTCTGCCAATAGATGTCGCTGTGCTGTGAAATTGGGTGCCGGGAGCGTGTTCCTCTCGGAATTTCCGTCTAGGGGAACCCTCCCCCGTCTCTCTACGCCTCCCCAGTCGTGAAAATCCGCCTCGGAAGGCTCATGACGGCGGAGGTTTGCACTCTCTGAGTGTTATATGCCTCTAGTTATATATTGAATTGAAGTATTTTAGTCATTGTAATAATATGAAAAATATGGATTTATTTTATTCATGTGAAGTTCCTTCACTATACTTTAAACAATTTATATATTTTTATTATCTTGTATTGATACTCAAAATGCTTGTCTGAAGAAAAAAATGAATTCAAATCATATAATTGGACCTAAATGTCATATGAAAAGCAATTATACGTTTATGATTATTATTGTGCACATAGAGATATATAGACATAGAGTGCTTATTGGATTCTTTAGAGGAATACGTTATGTTGCCCAATAATAACAAATATTTATATATATATGATCAACTATCGATGACGAAACAAATTCTTTGTTTATTTGGGCCACAGCGACAGCTGAACGATGATGTGTATCTGCTATTGAAGGAATGAGTTCGCTATATCTCTATGATGCGCATCCTTTATTTTTAAGAGCACTTTTGTACCTTTGCATTAATACAACATTTTTGTTCGTTCATTTTTAATAAATAATTTACAATGAATAAGGACGCATAATTTAATAATACTACAATTTCATGACAACATCCTGTCTAGTTTTAAAAAAAGATGATTTAATATGTGTGCAAGAAATATCAACAATTTATCTTCCTGCTTTCATGCATTGATTGATATAAGAGAAATGGAAAAGCATTTATTGTGTGCTTCTTTACGAGATGTATATTCTTAACAGGACTACCATTCCCCAGATAATCATACCCGGGCTTTGACCCCCGTGCATGTATCCCCGTTACTAATATTATTATCCCTTAAAGTCACTTTTGAAGTTAACTATGTAGTTTATGACAAAATTGCATTAGTGTTTTAAACCTTTGTTCCTAATATCGGTCATATGTTTATATGACCGAATTTAGGAACATAATTAGTCAAGTAGTAATGCAAAAGAAAACAATAGTTCACTTCAAAAGTGGACTTTAAGGATAAGAAATATTAGTAACGGGGGGTAAATGGCACGGGGTATGATTGATTGGGGGATGGTAGTCCCTAAAACTCATATATATTCTGAAAGGAACTCGGCAGTTTTATTTCAAACTAATCTCCCCCAACTTTGGTATTAGGTGATTATGCAATAAACCTATTGGATGGGCATTAGAGTAAATTAAAGGGAGTGATTATAATCATTAGCTTAAGCTCTCAAGGAGACGTGTAAAAAAAACAATATGGTTTACGAATAGAAGGAAAGGGCAAAAATGATGCTCCAGACTTTTTATTATCTATCCCTTTCCTTGGTGAACACTCTTATACAGACATTTTTTAGAGGGACACCTTTTAGACCCAAACTTTATCTTAGACTCCCAATAAAAATATCTCCGAAGCTCAATTCTGCAAATACTTTATAATAAAAATGGCAAACCAATATGTTTTGAGGGGTCTAGATCCCATTGACATAGGTATTGTCGTGGCAAATCTATGATTTACGTATGAGTGTAAATGATATAACCAGCGTTAGCACCGGTGTCCAGTAATTTCATCGTGCGTAAATTGTCGCGAACCTTTTTATAGCCGTTTTTTTATAGTGGGTATTTACCTCACTTGCTCTTTTATAGTCTTCCGCTCGATTTATTTTCTTACTTTGTAGACCTAATCTCGAGGGCTCAGTTGGGGGTCTCATAGGGTTTAATCTACCGCAGACACTTTTTAGGTTGTTCCGCCAGGAGTACTGTGGGATTGAAATTGACCACCGACTCTTATTAAGGTGAAAACACTCGGCCTATCGTCTGGAAAAACTCTTGAGCTGGTTTTTCTACGACCCAGAAGAGTCTGCAATAGATATCGAACCAATGGGGCACCAGCTGAGGCCGATGAAATCCTTCAAATTAAGGTATATTTTTTTAGGCGGGTGTTTTCACCTTAAAAGAGTCGGCGGTGGATTTCAAACCCATGGGACACCTAGTTAAAGTAGCCACATGCCGTTAGATTAGGGTCTACGAAAGTATTTAGCCGGGTGTTTTCCGCCTTAATAAGAGTCGGCGGTCAATTTCAATCCCATAGTACTCCTGGCGGAACAACTAAGGCTGAGGTGTGCAAAACTCTAAGGTCGTGTGTTTATTCTCCCAAAAAAGTGGTTAGATTAAACCCCATGTTACCCCCGACTGAGCCCGCGAGATTGGGGGTGCGATGAAATTACAGTAAACCGTTAGCACCATTAATATAATTATTATATCAGAGCTCTAGCTTCTTCCCTTACTTCATTATTTTCCAAAATTGCTGCCTTTTCCGCCATTAAAAAAGTTTGCATTAAGTGAGCATCAGTCTGTGATCTTTTGATTGTTATTATTGATATGTGATTATTTTATTAATATGACGCTTGAGGGGAAAAAAAAGAAGAAGAGAAAAACGCCTTTTTCTGTTTCTAACTATTTTTACTTCATAAGCAATGGCCACCATGGAGATATAAAGATATAGAAAGCTTATTGGATTCTTCAGAGGCATACGTCATATTGCCCAATAGTAACAATCTTTCTATCTATCTCTGATCAACTTATGAAGACGTAGTACAAATTACTTTGTTTATATTGGGCAATGGCAACAGCTGAACGACGATGTTCTCTGCTATTGAAGGGAATAAGCTCTTTATATCTCTATTATGGCACATAGATATTTTTCCTCGAAATATTACCTCTTATTAACAACTGACAAAAATGAATCACAACAACCTACATATAAAAGAGGGCTTATATTTTCATTTTAACCCTTTGCCTAATGACAAAATGCTTCCAGGATATGTGATTTTGGTTCCTAAAATGGTGGACTAATTATGTATCCGTAGATGATTAGCAACTATTGCTGTTGTTGGTTACACCAGCATATCAACCGGTTCTTATCATCTTCTTACTATCAGTCAAAGAAAGAAATCAATTTATGTTATTTGCCCTCCTCTTTTCCTTTATATTTATTGCTTATCAAATAATAAAGCGAAGGAATCTTACTATTGCAGCTAGATTGTTTTTAACGGGATTTTTAAGGATAATTTAATGTTTAAAAGCGCATTTTCCAGCGACTTAATTGAACACTTCAGATCATAAAAAATGTAGAACATCTTTCATGGAATACTAAAGCTGTATCGAGAAAAAAATTTCCGTACCGATTGATAAAAAGCATGCATTCGTAGATTTTGAAAGTTAAAATGATCAGTAATGTTCCAAAAATA
>CP045908.1:4121605-4138019 GCA_013387185.1 Caligus rogercresseyi
CGATCAGGAAAAAAATAGCGATCCGATCAAAAATAGCGATCATAAATTCTTTGCGATATAGCGATATAACCGATCAGGGATTTTTCCGATCAGCGATCCGATCAATTTTATTGCGATCTAACAAAAAATTTCCTATGTATACTAATTCTAAGTAAAATTTATGTGTATATAATTCAATCCTTTATAGTATGCATGTTTATATGTCCAATGGAATGATTGTTTCCCATAGCCTATGAGCTCCAAAAAAGGAATTCTCCATAGGCGCCTGTCTGTATATTTAGGACAAAAATATCAGAATGATTGTTTCTCATAGCCTATGAGCTCCAACACTCTGGCTCCACAATTGACATATGTCTATATATTTTAAGACAGGAGATGCCAGAAATAATTTTCCCTACCTATGAGCTCCAAAATGACTTCTACATAGTCGCCTGTCTGTATATTTTGGGACAAAATATATCAGGATAGCACAAACGGCTTTTTCCCATTAGTATAGTCTGTATTTTGTGTTTTCTAAACAATATTAGTTGTTGGAATGGATTTTGGTCAATGTGACAGCTAGTGCAGTTTTAAGAAATGTAGGATTGCCTCAAAAATCCTTATTTCAAACATTTTTTCTTTTTTAGTTATTTTATACAAATTGATCGGATCGCTATTTTTTAGTGATTTTCTTACGATCAAAATATATAAAGATCAGGACCTTTTGCGATACTCCGATCAGCGATCAAATATCGCTATATCGCTATTGATCGCCGATCAGAAAAACTCCGATCAACAAGCCTGATGAATAGTAGACATTGACCAAGTTTGACTGCATTAATGTTTTATTTCATAAGTAGCGTAGCTAAACATTATGTCCATTTCAGAGTTTCTCTTCTTTTTTTCAACTTTAAGCAACCCCAAAGAGTATCCTAAATACACCCTAGCTGTCCATTCCTCGCAACGAGTTCTCCTCGAGAACCTCAACTCCTCCGGGCATCTCCTCGCAGACGCCCTCATCCACTGGCCGTGACTAAGGGAGAATCCATTCAGTACAGTCCCTGGATGACGGCCTACTTCCACTCCAAGACTTGGGCCGGCCTCCTCCTCGTCATCGGGAACCGTCACACCCAGGCATGGCTCCACGTCAAGCTCGACAGCCGGGAAAGCTACAACGTGGTTTCCTCCCGAGGAACTCTTCTCTCAGCAGACTCCATCCCACCCGGCTACCGAATGGTCCTCATCGTCCTCACCCAGCTGGAGTCCTCGAGAAGCTTCTCCATGAGCAATAAGATAATTCATCGGGTATCCTACACGGACGATCTCCATGATTGGGACCTCCGGGAGGGATCATGTCCCAGAAATTACCCCGGAGCTTGAAGGCCTTCACATGCCGCGGCCCATTTCATAATCCATGCAGATCAAAGAGAGAGATAATATCACCTAATAATCCGGGAAGGTCTTAAAAAAGGTTTGCTTTTGTTCTAGTAAAGAAAACCCAGCTTGAAGGCAAAGAGCTGACAATATTCATATCAAACAAACAAAATCATTTATCTTCTTCAAACTAATTGCCTTAATATCTCGCCACATGACGTCAGGACTAAATGGTGTATCAACTCGTGGCCACTGTGAACGATTACTGATCCTTCACTGAGTATTTAATTATATACAGACAATACTCTCATTGACCTCAAAGAAACCATGACAATAACTCAGTTGTGTTGCTTTTAGCTTAGTTTATGATAATCACTCTTAGATGAAATTAACTAATATATTAACTAACTAATCATAATGGTTTAAAGATATGTCTACATTAGTGAAAATAATGGTTTCCTTGTAAATGATAAATCTACCTCGAAAAATAGTCCAAAGTAAGCCATGCTTAAAGTCTAAAAAGGACTATTGATAAAGACAATCTCTTAAACAAATATATGTGACTTTAACAGTGCTGGGAGGATTCGGTAGGGATGATTTATTTATGGTATTGGTAGTCCTTAGCAACTTCAGTGTATTGGTTTCACCAATGTACCCCTTGAAGGCTGTTATAAATAAATTAAAAAAGCCTTTGTATAACATAAAAGTGTTTATAAATGTCCTTTTTAAGTAACTTATTTAATTTAGATTAACTTGTTAAAAGGTAAAAGTATAATATCATCGTTCAAGTACAAACTTATTTATTTATAATTATTTTCTCTCTCCAAAAATAACCATCAAAAGTACAAAACATTATTTTTAAACAATTTAAATCTGATCGGAGCATTCCACGGCCCGATGGCGTCATTGTGTTTTCTTAACTGGCCTGCAACGGTTCTCGGTCGTCGTTATTTCATTCCTTCCTTATCAAAAAAGGTCCAATTTCCCCGACGGATATTATTATATTTTGGCTCTCATGTGGTCCCTTGCTTAAACCCAATGATCAATCCTTGAAAACTAAGCCATGCAATATTATTTATTTAAACACTAAGTAAATTAAATAAAAATTTGTGAGCAAAAATATTTTCATTAAAATATTACTGTTCACTTTTCCTTCACTCGCCTCTGATCAATTGCAAATCATGATATCGGGTAACGCATTCAGTAGTTGCATGAAAATACAAAATATTCGGTATTATAACTATTCCAACGGTAGTTTCAATATATATTACAATATTAAATCCGTTGTCCACATCTCTGGCTTTTAACTAGTGAAGTATTGTGTAGCAATGTATACCAAGATGGCGTCTTATAAGTAGGATACCGTTTTCAATTACAACTTTTTTTGTGGGGTATTTACCATTTTAGCAGAAACCAATGCAGTGTCACCCGTTAGTATTAAAACCTATAATAATAATATGGCCGAATATCAAGATTTTTAGGATGAAGTAATAATAGGCACCTGCAAAGTATTAAGAGTGATCTATGACGTCATTATTGAAATAAGTTTCGCTAAAATTGATTTTTAGATGGCGTATAGACCATTATTTTAGATCTATGTTAGCTCACTTGTGTATTCGATATTCGTTCTTTTTTTGACATGGTATAGCCCTCCAGGCTATCAAGATGGAAGTCCAAATAATTTTTATTATTATATCCGGGAGAAAATACGTAATAATAAACTTTATTCTTTCTCTAAAACATCATTTTAGCACCTCCCCCCCCCCCCCCCCGTTATCTATTAAATAATTTTTATTTTATTGTGACACATTAAATCGCACAAATACCTCCTTATTCTATTTATCATAAACACCCTGTAACATATATATATATATATATCATGTAAGCACAAAGTAATATAAAGATCAGGAAACGACCGGGTACCCGGGCCGGGACTTATGTTCGTTCGTCATTCTGAAAGTGTCGACGTTTTTTTTTAGAAACGAAAAAAAAAAAAAAATCAAAATTATTTTCTAAAAAAACACGACAACTTTTGTTTGTTTGTTTGAGGGTAGGATCCAAGAGTACGAATTGAAGTCGAGTCTTGAGTCCAGGGCGGAATCGAATTTACGATCTTAGCCCATTCCCTAGAACACACAACCACTTTAACCATGTTGTTTACCCATTCTACCTCGGGAAGCCAAACAGGTAACCAATGTTACAATTCCTAAGAATTGCTGGTATCTGCTTTAACTCTGGAGGATGTTGGTTAAAGCATTTTTGAGCGATCATTCTCTTAAGACAAAAGAAATCACACTCTGCCAACACGTGATAAGACGTCTCATCACTCTGCTGGCAAAAACGACACTCTCGGGTGAGAAATTTGTTCGACAATGACTGGTGATATCTAAGAAAGTTATGACCAGTTATTATCTGTATTTGAATACATAGAGATTCACGACTAAGATTAATCAATCGTCTCGATGCATTAGGGTCCGGCTTCGGAAGCCACAGTTTACTTTGTCTACAGGAGCTATCCTGTGTCCATCGGGAGGCCCATTCTCTATAGAGACCCCTCCTTGTCAGGTCTGACATAAAAGAATCTGGAATAGGAATGTCCTTTAATAGATTTGATCTTGATCCAGCTTTTGCAAGTCGGTCAGCTTTCTCATTTCCTGGCCAACCTACGTGGGCTTTAATCCAATGAAGGTTGACATGGTTTACACGTCCAAGTGCATTCAAAACATTGATGCAATTGTTCACTGTACGAGACTTTACAACAACCGAGCCCAAAGATACAAGAGCTGCTTGGTTGTCGACATAAAAATCAATTTTTTGGTTTGAGATTTTCTTTTTTAATAATAAGAGGGCTGCCTTTAAGATAGCCCAAACTTCAGCCTGAAACACAGTGGATTCGTCATTGAGTTTCCCAGCTGAATTTATTATAAAAAATAAAGGATTGTACAAATGATAGCCCCATCCGATTTTGTTAGCAATTTTGCTACCATCGGTGTAGCATTGAATACCATTACTGGCGTTCAATACCTCACCTACAGAGAAGCTATCATAATTAATGGAAAATGTTTTCTTCCAACTCATTTTTAGACTCGTAGAAAAGTCTCTGTTAATACAAGATGAAATTCCTAACTTTTTATTTTCACGCCACTCTTCAAGAATATGACCAGGTTTAGACCCAATGCTCTCCCATCCATGTGGCGTGATGTTCAAATTAAAAAGTGCCTTTCTGGCCCTCATTTTGATATATAAATCTAGAGGAGGCAAATCGAAGATTACCTCAAGTCCTTTCGTAGGTGTACTACGATAGATAAAGGTTGTTCTTATCATACCAAGCCGTTGGATACGTTCCAGTTTCTTCAGGTAATTTTGGGTTCGACGAGACCAGACAATCGATCCATAAGAGATCTTAGGACGAATTATGCTGGTATATACCCATCTCATTGCCCTAGGAGTCGGACCCCAGGTTTTCCCGACGGCGTTGTTGCAAGCCATCAGTAGTTTTTTGGATTGGTTGAGCTTGGATGTGATGTGGAGACCGAAGTTTAATCCCGAATCCAGAGTCACACCTAAGTATTTAACAGAATTAGATAAGCATATGTTAATACCATTCATATTCAAGTTCCTTATTTTAGGGGCTTTCTTCTTCCTGTGGAAGAGAATAGCCACTGTTTTATGAGGAGCGAACTCAAGGCCACAGCCATTACCCCACTCAAGAGCCTTGTTAATGGCTTCTTGAAGGATACAGACCATAGAGCTCGGATCCGGACCTGAAATTAAAAGAGCAACATCGTCAGCAAAGCCAATGGCCTTCACTGGGCCCGAATCAAATAACCCCAAAAGCTTGTCAAATACAAGATTCCAGGCAATCGGACTGAGTACACCACCCTGAGGTGTCCCTCTGGTGAGAACTCGGTTCTTTCTAATACCCTTGAGTTCGACTGTGATGGAGCGACTTCTTAGGTAGGATTCATACCACTTGATAATACTTTCTGAGACTTTCCTAGCCCTGAGGCCTTCGACCACAGACGTAATGTCTATATTATCGAATGCACCAGAGATGTCCAGAAAAATCCCGAGACTATACTGACCCCTGTTGATAGATCGTTCAATGAGGTCAACCATAGAGGAGAGAGCAGAGTCGCAGCTCCTTCCTCTTCTGAAAGCATGTTGATTAGGGTTCAGAGGAATCCTAGTTAGATAATCTTCTTCAATTTTATTTAAAACAACTCTTTCGAGCGTTTTCAAAATAAAAGAAGTGAGAGTAATAGGACGAAAAGACTTTACCTTGGAGTAGTCATCCTTACCTGGCTTTGGAATAAAGATGACCTTAGACTTCCTTAGTTGTCTTGGAACATATGAGAGTCGAATTGAGGCCCAAAATAGTCGGGCCAGCCATTCCATACTCTTAGTGTCTAGGTTCTGCAAGATGATGGGCTTAATTCCATCTATCCCCGGTGTTTTATGAGATCCGAAGGATTCCACAGCCCACTTGATTTTGAGAGTCTTCATCCATGAGGCGTAGAAACTTGCCTCGAAAGATGACTTACTAATTTTGGTCTTTGAGTGTTCCGTTTCAGGAACCTCAGAACAACCAGGAAAAGAAGTAGTCAAAAGAAGGTCCAGTGCTTCTTCCGGAGACCCCGATCCCAGTAGCCCAACGGAGCATGTTTTGGAGCCCTGTATAACTTTGAAGAGCCTAGAAAGTTGTCTCCCGTCTTTTGCAGACTCAGTGAACCTCTTCCAGCTCTCCCGCTTAGCTGACCTTACCAGCCCCCTGAACTCACGTCGTAAGCTCAGATATTTGTTCCAGTTAGCTTCACTTTTATCTGATTTGTAAACTTTGTAGAGTCTCCTTAGGTTACTTCTGCAGAGCGCCACCTCCCGCGACCAAAAGTCAGGTTTTTCACTTCCCGACCTAACCCAAGCGGAAGGGCACGCTGTGTCCACAGCCCTTTGGACACCCCCTACAAATTTACAAAACGCCATGTCCAACCATCGGGGCGTGATAGTGCCCGGAAGTGACATGTCTATTTTCATGGAATGCCTAAAAAGATTCCAATCTGTTTTACGGAGATTTCTTATCTTGACACGTTTATTAGGTGCTGGGATAGGAACCTCAAACTCAATGAGAGCATGATCCGATAATAGATCCTTATCACTAACCCTCCAGTTAGTAACTCGGATTTGGTAACTAAGAGTAATGTCTATATGTGTTTCTGCGCCCCTCCCTATAAAGGTTGGCTTCAGTCCACAGTTTTCAACAACAAGGCCATTGCCTAAAATAAATTCTTCAATTACTTCCCTCCTATTGGTATCCAACCCCCAAAGAGAGGAGTGAGCATTTGAGTCCATGCCAATAATCAGTGAGTAGTTTTTATCCTGGCTGAATTTCATAAGTCTTACCAATGAGCTTGGTAAATCATTATTAATATCCAGGTAAACAGAACAAATAATAGTTTTGGAATCTCCATTTGTCATGATAGCAGAAGCTACATCACGACAGCTAAAGTCATTCATAAACCATAAGTTTAAGTTTTTGGACGCCACAATCGAAGCTCTGGGTGAGCTACCACCGTGTAGTACCTGATGGCCTGCTAGGCCTACAACTTTGCCTCTATAAGTATGAGGTTCCTGCATAAGAAAACAGAAACTGGACAAACCACTGAGCTCTTTGCTTATAGCTGCAATAGACGCTTTACATTTATGAGCATTCAATTGGAAAAATCGAGTAGACATAATGATAATAATATTATTTGAATTTATTTCATATAATAGGGAAAAGCTTGAATAGTTATATTCAGCATTAAAAACCCTAGCCTAAGTTGTCTTTTGAAAGACAGACTTAATAGAAGTCGAAGACTTCTTAATCGAAGAGCCAGTGCTGTCCCTGTTCCCACAGACCGCAGGTTCGATCCCCACGGAGGCACCTCTGGTTGAAGAATCAGGAGAAACTCCGATTCTCAAGCATTGTTGCACGCCATGAAAAGATTCCCCTACAGTCTTGGACAAGTTAGCTAACTGTCTCTTAGCAAGGGCTGCGGCCCGGAACTCCTCACCAGACAAAATTTCGTCTGGTTTTGCAGATTTTCTTGTCAATTCAGTGAGTTGACTCGAATTTGCTGCCGAGTTTGGGGCAACAGTCTTGCGTGGTTTCGAATGAGAGTTCATTCGGGGGATATCGTAGAGAGATACTCCCTGCGACTTCATCCTTCTCCGGGCCCTCTTCCTTTGGTTCGGTGTCATCAAAGTGTACTCCTCACGGCTTGGAATGTGCACAGGTTTGGATGAAGAAAGTTTTGTAGTCTTGCATGTCTGCTTCGACTCAGGCCTCTTTTTGTCCTCGGAGGTGAATTTGGCGTCACTTTTACCTATGAGATTTATAGATATCTGAGAGAAACCGATAGAAACTTTTTGCTCCGGCAATTTTTTGATTGCCTTTGCAAAATCCTTATCAATACCCAAAAGAAAATACTTCCCATTGGCTTGGGAGGCATCCCCTCGGGTCTTGAAGGTATTTTTAACAGAAAAAACTTTACACTCCCCTGTTAAATTGTTTTGGTCGATCATTCGTTCGACTAGTTTGTCCTCGGGTAGAAGAAGGCTATCCGGGACAAAAAAGGACATCCTCGATAATGGCCCGAATTCGCCCTTGCCCCACGCTCGGACAGACTCGCCATTAGGTTTGATCATATCAGCAGCCTCACGGACCCATTTTGACGAAGGCTCATCAAGGCATCCGATCAGGCCGCGGCCGTTCCTCCATGTCCAGAACGCGCATTGGAGCTTTGGGGCTCTCAAGCCTGGTTTAGGATTGAAGAGAAGGCCTTGGGCCTCGACGACAAAAGAAACAAAAGTTTCTTTTGGAATATACCTCCGCTCATCTCTACCTAAATGGATATAAAGGAGAAAGGGCAGTGGCTTATTCTTTTTGGTCTTATCAGCATACGTGACCTTTGTTTTCTTAGCTGCTGGATCCTCGTCGAGGGCATTGGCTAGAGAGTTAAGGTCATCCAAGGCTGACTCGTCCATATCGGTTGTGAAAACCTCATCCTCAGCTGCTCCGGGCGGATTCCGAAGGAGACTCGTTCTGGGGCATCTGTTTGTCTATTGGATCCTCAATGACTCGGTTAGCATCCTCCAAGGAGTTTTGCTTGACCGTGGTCGTCACGGAGCGCGACTCTTCCGGCATCAGGCCCTCCTGAGAAGGAGATCCGACTCCGGGAAGCCTGTTTAGGGGTTCCCTCTTCGCCTCCGGGTTCACTAGCGTCGATGCTAGCCTCTTCCTCGAAGGTTTCGGGTCCGGGTCAGGCGGAAAGTCCATTAATTTCACTAATATTCCTTTTTTTAATGAGAGGCAAAAATAACACGACTCATCAAAACAAAGGAGAGGTTGCGAGTCCCGACAACGTATTCACTTCCTTTGAAAAAAAAATTAGGAAATTTTAAAAAAACGTTGTCACTTTCTTCGAAAATTTTTTTTTAAGGAAATTATTTTCTAAAAAAAGTTGTCACTTTAGAATAACGAAGGAACAAAATATATTGAAGCCGGCTCGGGTCCCGGCGAAAAAAAGTGTCCCGGTCGTTTCCTGATAAAGATATTTATTCACAATATTTATATACGATGCATAAAAGAACTCAGATTGTAATTATTAATTATATATATTCTGTGAAATATAAATATATATTATATACTAAATATTTGTTATTTAATCCAAAACATATTGGGCGGGTAGCTAGGAAATGCATGGACTCTATACAGATTTTAATGCGAAGTAGCGAATCGAGATGAGTATTGAGACGTTACACGCTTTAATTCTTTTTTTATAATTTAAATGTTGCTTTAACTTTAAACTTTTAAAGACATTTAGAAACTACAAATTTATTTTTTTAAATTTTACGTGTTTTTTTCGTTTATTTTTGTCATTTCGGTTTTATATGCTTTTAATTGATATCTATTATTTTTAAGATTGCTCAGCTAGGATGCTAAAAATTTATACTATAATGTTTAATAATGTATTTTGTAGGCATTAGCATCTAATATATACCTTATACTTTGGTTATTGTATATATTTCATGAACTCTGAAATAAAGAAGAAAAAAAAATCAAATGTTGCAACAAAAAAAGAGTTTTTACCAAATAATAATATAGGAATTTAAGCACTACAATTGAAGAAAAAACTGTGTCATCTATATAATTAGAATGGATTCGTAGATGCAATTCTTGTTTTTTAATATATAAAAAAAATACACACAAATGTTTTTGCATTTGTTCAAGAAAGCTGTTACTAAGCCCGCAGCAACAAAGAGGACAAATTTAGTACTTTAGTATGAATCAAATTGGGAATTACGGTGAAATATAATGGCATTTCCTGCTCTCATGTCGTATTAACACAGATGCAAAAGGTCTTGGCGATGAATCCATGGGCCTCTTCAACTTTGTCCATTACATTGACAATGGAAAATATTTCATCGAAGCTCTTGATTTATTAGCATCTTCGTCATCAAAGGAACACTAAAAGTACTTTGCGAGATCAAACGAATATGACTCTTAAATAGACACGGATATTTGTTGCTCGGATTGGACGTAATCGCCATTACTCGGCTTGAAAAAATAACTCCTTTTCTCCATGGGCGGAGCCTATTTTTGTAGTCAACTGATTCTACTTCCTGTTGGCGTAATGATTTAATTATTGGGAGTGCGAAGGCTCAGTGCGTTAAGGCACGTCTCAATGCTAACGGGTCAAGGGTGCGATAGCCGTGCGTGTTAAGGTGTGTTCAATTCTCAATGTTGGGGGCGCAGGTTCAAATCCCCAGAGGGGATGGTCATTTTTGGTCTACCTCATTGATGATAAGATCCTAGGTTCGATAAACTAATTTTAATGCTACAATGCTTATTTATATCCTGTCGGAAGCTGCAATTCTATCAAACCATACAGTAAAAAAAAAGGTTGATTCCTGAGAGGAGGGGGTCAACCTATTTGAGATGAAAGCCATGGTTTGATTGACTAATTTGGACAAGGGATATCTTTAACCCCGACATGACATAGAAAGAGAAAAAAGTACTGTCGAAAACAAGGA
The DNA here is from genome assembly GCA_013387185.1 of Caligus rogercresseyi. NCBI lineage: Eukaryota > Metazoa > Arthropoda > Copepoda > Siphonostomatoida > Caligidae > Caligus > Caligus rogercresseyi. Next base: position 4,132,034 of record CP045908.1, read on the forward strand.
GACATCTGCCTTGTGGTCTCTCTGGCATCTCTTTTATTATAGTATTAAATTAATCACAAACTTCTCCCTTTTTTTATTATTATAACCTGTTGTTATTATTATTAGTATTTCATTATCTAAACAGCTTGAGTTCTTCTATTCTGGAGGAGGAGCTTTGAATGGGAGTTACCTACTACTGTGCGTCCGGAGTGACTACTTATTCTACAGGACTCGTTGACGAGAGGAGCAAAACCGGTCCCTTTTTAAAATTATTAATTACATTTTAAAAGAAATACACCAAAAGCTGTTGATGTTTGGTTATTGCATTGTAATAAACAGCTTGAGTTCTTCTATTTTTCATATCTGGTTCCTCCTCAAGAGTAGAAGAACTTAAGCTTTTTATATAATGCAATAATAAAAATTAACACCAACAGCTTATTAATAATACAAAAAAGGGAGAGGTTTGTGATTGATTTGATACTATATAAAAGAGATGCCACAGAGATACAAAAAAGATGTCTCCATGTTTTTAATCGACAACTGTTTTTCTCTTTCTATGTCATGTCGGGGTACAAATAATCCCTAGACCTAATTTAAATACTAGGAGTCTTATTTATATCCACAAGGATGCAATTCTATACGAACCAAATTGCTAACAAAAAAAAATATCTCCAATATATATATATATATATGTATATTTTTATTTGGCAAATCTTTCTTTTCAACCTCTTATAGACAGAGTGTTAATCTATTAAGCGTCAAGGATAATAAAACATTATAAACGCCCATTTCTCTCTCCCTCTCTCTCAGAGTGTGAAATTGCTTAAATTGATCAACATTAATGGGTTGAGGAGATTCATACATTATATGAATTTTATTGGCACATGAGAAAATGAATTTAGTGTTCTCAATAATATACATTGTCTAAGTATAGGTATATACAAATATCATATCTTATTAATAGCGTTGCAATACATTTGCAATGTCTGCCTGCTTCTCAGCTTGAATTAGAAACAGAAAATAAACAAAACTAAATCACCTACTTTATATCCGCTTCCACAATCCACATTTGCAAATGTATAGCTACGCTAGTAATAAAATCGGGCATTCATCATAAACACAGTTATTGTCTACTATTTTATGTCATAGATATACGATACATTTGTAAACTACAAAATATTTCTAGCCGGGAAAAAAAAGAGGTACGGTTACTTCGAATCTCCTACCTGAGCTAGAAACAAAGAGAAACCACACATTCAACACGGCCATCGTGCTAACCTCACAAACCTATCTATTATTGCCTACTTTATAGAAGGATCTGGATCCGCGAAGTCCCGTTAAACATATTCATGAGGCCGAGTCAGTGCTAGGAGCGACCACATTGATGAAGGAGCTCCCAAACGTCTTGTCTCCTCCTCCTGATCATTGAGGAGGAGGATGAGACGAGACGGGGCAAATATAATGACTGGAATCATGCCACCCGTCCACTCCCATTCGAGGAAATTGATCCCAAGCAATGATGAATCAATATAAACAATAACAATAATAACAACAAGGCAGGAGCACTCTGGATGACGAATACTTTTTTTCCTTCTTTTCTATAATAAGTACAAATAATAGAGAGGTTTGTGAGGAATGTTAGCACGATGGCCGTGTTGAAGTGTGGTTTCTCTTGTTTCTAGCTCAGGTAGGAGATCGAAGTAACCGTACCCAAAAAAGATATAGTAAATAAAATATAAAAATTGTTAAATTATATAATAAAGATTGTTAACTTAATATAATAAAACTCTATTTACATGAGGGGAAGAACAGAGGAAGTCAACGACCTAAAGGCCAAAAAAAAAAAAAAACATAACATCTATTTCCTAGGGATACATTATACAAGTTGTGAAAGGTACGTGAATCTTCACACAAAACCCATTGATTTATTATTATTTTACTTGAATGGAACTTCCATTCGCCTCTTTAAGCAAGGACCGCAGAACGAAGACTATGCGATCTAAAAGCCTTTATATCCATCCCAGCGTATTACACTAATTCCTTCAGTCAACGACTAGCCGTTTGAGTTGAAATAGGGCAGCAAGCACTTTATATAGTTACAAATAAACTCTTTGAGGCCCAATTGTGGTCCTTTTTACTAAATTCCTCAACGCGCCGGTATAGCGACTCGTCGGAGAACTTCGCTAAACGAACTCCGCCCCTTAAGGTATCCAATTTAGAATTATTTTCTAGGCCCCAAAGGTTAATATAGAGGGACCGCATCACTATTCAAGCGTATAGACTAGCCCAGAAGGGTCAAGAAGCCACTAAAGTCAGTGCCTTCTTATCGAGTGCCATGAACTTGGCCGGAGGCGAAAATTAGAAGAAGACCTGTTCAAATTTTACATTTTTCTTTAAAAACATTCAAATAGATGATTTTCTGGTTCACCAAGGCTTAAATAATCGAGAGATAAAATATTTTTAAATTAGGGTTCCCGGAAAATGTCAAGAAGAACGTCATAAACAGGCCAATAGTTCTGTTTCATTAACTGAATCCACTTTCTTTTTCAAATTCCTTTCTAGTTTTTTATTTTGTTTGATTGGGGATTCTCCATTGTGCAAGAGTTCAACTTTGCTATACATAATTTATTAGCATGTGTGCATTAATCTCTTCATATGATGATGTCCTTTGTTCTTTATGACAAGAGAAAAAATATGATATATATTCTGTAAATGCGTTTTTCAATCATATGAATGATAATTATCATTGTTCATTTTGGGTAAAACCCAAAAGAAAGAAGTCCTGCAAAATTCCAGACACGAACCATACACAGCAATTACCGTATGTTGTATAAATAAGCTTACTTCCAATAGTTATTCATTGAGTGATTTAGTCACTATGAGAAGCATCATGTCTACGGCTTTTCCTCTGACATTGATCCTGGTAAGGCAAAGATCATTCTTTCTTGTGGGTACATTTTCTAAGGACTTAATATTGTTAAGTCATTTTCAATCAAGGTGCCGAGGGGTCCTTGGCCGCTACAGCGTACCGTTTCGGCTCACTTTTTACCCACTGTTCTTGCAAACAAAAAGCCTTGACATTTCTCTCTTCTTTTGTCCCCTCCCATATAGCATTGTCCATCAACTCCGTCCGATCCACATGCGTCTATGACCACGGATCAGCGTTCCACGAGATGATTCCAAATGCATAAACATCGATGGAACCTGCATTTCTAAGTCGAGAGGATGCCCAAACGGAAGATTCGTGGCCTATCACTGCCCTGGATCCAGTGTTTGCTGCGTGGCTCTCCCATCGAGTGAATGTGATCGACATCTGAGTTCTTCGGAGGGGAATATGTATTTGGATGGGTAAATAATTATCATCTCTGAGGGATTTTTTGGGGGTCTGGAAAAGTAATATAATGGGTCCTACCCATAGAGATATAAATACAAAGAAGGCTCATTGGATTCTTCAGAGGCATACGTCATATTGCCCAAAACTAACAAATCTTTCACTCTCTATGATCAGCTTACGATGAGTAGGTCACATTACTTTGTTTATATTGGCCACAGAATACAGCTGAACGACAATATTTCTCTGCTATTGAAGGGAATAAGCTCTCTCTATATCTTTATATCTCTATGGCCCAGACAAACAATCAAGCTACGAACATTCAAATTTGAAAAATGTTTATTATGTTTTTTCTCAACGTAAGTAAGAGGTTTGATGCATGCAGGAAAACAAATTAATATTATGTTGAGTATTTTTTTAAAGCTGATTATATCATCTATAAAAACGAATAATTCTTAGAAAATATTCCCATTTCTTAACGAGCACAAAAAAATGTTCCATCATTTTATATATCCAAAGAAAATGTTTTTTTACAGTTAATTTGAATGTTAATTTATACTTTATATTTAAATATATATCAAAAGAGTTTTTCTTTTATGTGATTTTTTAGTGTGTTTTTAGGCATTTTATGTATAAAACTATTGTGATCACGACATAAATACCATAAAAGCTGACAAGGATGTAGAATCTTTTTTGATGCTTCATGGATTTTTTTCTGCTGCAATTTTAGTAGAGCAATGTTTTAAATGTTTTATATCAATTAATAAATATGAAAAAATCATAGTAATGCAAATATTAAACGAATGATCGGCATAAAAAATGGCAGAAGCCTTCATTCAAAAATTATATCATAGTACATTAGCTGAAATATACGCCAGCAAACAAACTGACTGTCATTTTTCCTGCTGCAAAACTCCTAACACTTTAAAAAAAAACTAATTGAAAGTAGTTACATCGATTATATAGGTAAAAAAGAAAATACATAAATTTCTAAAATTCTAAAGTGAACATTCAATTTATTGCCTTAAAAACAATTTTGATTGGATGCCTTGAAATGTATATATTTTTTATTTGTTATATATTTGCCATTCAGCTACATTCCAACATCGGGTTTCCGGAGTGACGATTGCGAGTGGTGTGGACATTGGACAGCGGCTTCCCAGAGAATACTCTGGCCTCGATAGATCCGTTTACCGGAAGCTGGAACCCTACATGGCCACTGCCCCTGGACGTCCTCGAAACAAAAATGCTGTTTGTAGGGATTCGAGTCTAAACAGATCTCGGCTACGAATCACTATTAGTGATGCAATCGTAAGTTGTGGGATCCTCAGGGATCTCTCCATATGATTATGTGAAATTAAATGATCTTGAGGGTGCTACTTATAATTACAAGTACTTCAATTTTTAATATAATGCACATACACGAGATGAGGTTTGAATTATCAGATTGACTTTAGATAATCAGGAAGGCTTGGCATAAACCTTGAGAAGTTAATTCGAGGCTATGACGTCATCACTCAAATTTACAGGAACAGGACTAAAACACCTGTCTGTAGGTTTCATTTTTGTAAGTCGAATTGTTGGCATCCGATCTTCACCTCACCGCAATTGCCTGAATACGAACATCTTTCGCAATATTGTTCTTATAGCAAATATGTGTTCGTTATCACAGTTATATGGGGATATGTTGCCATATTTTATGAGTAATAGCTAGGAATGAAAATCTGGAGCTTAGCCTTGGTGCTTATAGATTCTATGACTGTTTTTGGCCGTGAAAAAGAGAGAGGGTAAAGAGAGGGATAGAAGGAAAGAGAGAGATAAACTACTCTCTCTCTCTCCCTCTCCCTTTCCTTCATTCCCTCTCTTTACCCCTCTCTCTCTTTTTCACGGCCAAAAAACGTCATAGAATCTGTAAGCACCAAGGCTAAGCTCCAGATCCCCATTCCTAGTAATAGCATAGTTGTACATTTGATGTCAAATACCAAATAATAAATGCAATATTTTATGCAAATTCATATCTCTTTGATTAAAACCCCAAAGAACCCAAACTACTTCTGCTTCAAATGTTGTACACCTCATCTAGACCCTGGATAGCTTTTCAAGCAGGAGGCCAGCACCAAGAACTCCCAGTACGCCACTAATTTAAACCGTGGAAAATGCGTGCTTCGATCCCTCAACCATTACTGCGGAAGTGCCGTTCTCCGCTCCAAGGATAACAAATGCAACTTTAATGGATGCACCAATTACATCAGGGATGTCCTCACCTCTGGGAACGCCTCGGATTCACAATTTGTAAACGCACCGAGAATCATCGCTCATGTATCATTCGAAACGGGGGCTCTCGCTATAGCCACGTCGCTGAGAGATTCGGAAGGAGATCTGCTATATTGATTCCTCAATGTCAATCTGTTAATCAAATGCTTACGGTTTGTACTGAATGATGAACATTTAATAAAAAATTATACAAAAAATACACTGATTGAAACGCTTACAAGTATTTTTTTAAGTCACCATTTATGAGTAAGGGCAAATGTATAAACACTGGCAGACATAGTTTATACGCTTTTCAGTGGTTTTCAGTTGGGATCAAACAATTGATATGCATTTTTATGGAATCCAACTAATTAAATCCAATTGGTTTCAATTTTTTCATTTAGATTTCTGTTTGTATATATA
>CP045908.1:4138119-4152574 GCA_013387185.1 Caligus rogercresseyi
AATATACAGACAGGCGCCTATGGATAAGTCGTTATTTTGGAGCTCATAGGCTATGGCAGTGGTTCCCAATCTTTTTCTGCTGGGCCCCCATTGGTACATTAAAAAAATTGCACCCCCCCCCCCCCCCCCACCCCAAAAAAAAAAAAAAAGAACATACACAAGTTTGTTCTCAGAGTCCATGCTGTTTATTTCACAATATCATTGGCTGTGGATGATTTTAATACCGACTTGACATAGAAAGAGAAAAAAACTGAAAACATAGAGACATCTCTCTGGCCTCTCTTTTATTATAGTATTAAACCTATCCCCTTTTTCATAACAAAGCTGTATTATTATTATTATTGCGTACATTAAACAGCTTGAGTTATTTCACTCTAGAGGAGGAACCTTGATACGGAGTTCCCCCTGTGCCCGGAGTCACTTATTCGACAGTTCCTGGACGAGAGGAACTCCATCGTCTCTTGTCGGACTGACTTGTTCTTATGGTAAGTAGTTCAATGCCTCCCTCGTCACGGAAGGCTCTCTAGGCTTCCTCTCAAAGCTTTTTAATTCTCTTAGCATTTTTCTGGCCGATTTGACGACGAAAGTGAAGGAGGAAGGCAGTAAGACCGCCCCTCATAATTCATATAGAAGATAAAAGAAACAACGCATCAAAATGTATTTAATTTTTGGGTATAAATGTAAAAAATAATAAAATATTAGTAAAAATATGTTATGAAAAAGGGAGAGGTTGTGAGGTTTAATACTATAATAAAAGAGAGGCCAAGAGATGTCTCTATGTTTTCAGTTTTTTTCTCTTTCTATGTCAAGTCGGTATTAAAATCATCCACAGCCAATATTTTCATTAATTCGTTTTTCCCTGGGCTATGGGAAAACAATCATTCAATTGCCATATAAAAGATGACTATTATAAAACGTGACTGTATATACATTTAATTTTACTTAGAATTAGTATTAATAGGTACTTTTTTTGTTGATCGCAAGTCAATTCATCGGATCGCTGATCGGATAAAATCCCTGATCGTTATATCGCTATATCGCAAATAATTTTTATGATCGCTATTTTGATCGGATCGGCTTATTTTTGCTGATGCTACAAAGCTGTATATATATATAATATATATATGACGTGAGAACAATATTGAATACAGAATGAAATATAAGAAAAGGAGAAGGAAAACTATTATACGTATTTTGGCTATATTACTAATACGATGATGCTTCCATTTTTATGATTTGAAATTATACGTTCTATATACAAAAAAAAATACAGACTTTCGATCATATTAGTTGGATGTTTGTAGTTTGTTTTATGTCGATTGTTTATTAAATTCAAAGGTTTTTCAATGCTCAATATCTTTCCAAAGAGGGAAGGCAGTCGTGGAATCATAACAAAAATATTATGTTAGTATCCCTGCGTATCGACATGAAGCTCACCAATCACATGCTCACAAAACAATGGCTAGAACACGATTTTGAAGAGAGAGAGAAAGAGAAAGAAGGGGGGATCTAAATTCAAAACAATACATTTAAAAGGAAGACTACGCCTACTCTATTTAATATTAGAAAACGTACATTAACTATGAACAAACGTAATATGATTGGTTTAAAACACAAGAGCGTGCAAGATGATACCAATATTCTGGCCAATTTTTCATTTGATTAGCTTCTTCATCGACAATTATTCCTAATATCGCATCAATTAGATGGCTAATTGAAAAAAAAATACAAGGAAAAATGGAGAAGAGTAAATGAAGAATACTATTATAGGTCAGTCTCATTTTAACCAAAAAAATCCTGTATTCAATAGTGTCAGGCTCGAATCATATGATGTAAAGTAAGATTTGTACTGAATTCTGAATTGATAGAATGAAACCAAGGTCATTTTTGGATTTATCATCCAAAGGTTTACTAAACTTAAAAGTACTATTTTACTCTGAAGCGAACAAGTTATCTTCTACAGGCGAGTAAATAATTGATACAAAACAGCTATGAAATATGTAAGAATACACCTCCATTTTTGTCTTTTTTGTACTGAAACTTTGTTTATTAAAAAAACATCAACTACGTCTGGTAGTAAATTAGAGTCCTTTAAATTAATAATTATTATTGAAGTCTGTAACGGCCACTACTTTGAAGGAGATGGAGAAATTTGCAGGAAAACTATATTTTTACTAAATTTTTAAAACTTGGACCTCGTTGCGCGACCTCGTAATGTTGACCGATTTGTTTCAAACTTTGTATGTCGTCTTCTTTTATCACCAAGAAACAGAAAATCCACAATGTTGCTAACATTTCAAACATTTGAAAATAAGAACAACCCTAATAATATATATATGTCACGTGTGTATTACACAGGTAATTTTTGTTGATCACAATTAAATTGATCGGATCGCTGATCGAAAAATCCCTGATCGTTATATCGCTATACGCAAAAAATTTCTGATCGGATCGCTATTATTTTCCTGATCGCTCACAAGCCTGTATATATATATACAAACAGAATATCTAATGAAAAAATTGAAACCAAATTGGATTTAATTAGTTGGATTCCATAAAAATGCATATCAATTGTTTGATCCCAACTGACAACCACTGGAAAAGCGTATAAACTATGTCATGCCAGTGGCTTATACATTTGCCCTTACTCATAAATGGTGACTTAAAAAAATACTCGTAAGCGTTTCAATCAGTGTATTTTTTGTATAATTTTTATTAATGTTCATCATTCAGTACAAACCGTAAGCATTTGATTAACAGATTGACATTGAGGAATCAATATAGCAGATCTCCTTCCGGAATCTCTCAGCGACGTGGCTATAGCGAGAGCCCCCGTTTCGAATGATACATGAGCGATGATTCTCGAGTGCGTTTACAAATTGTGAATCCGAGGCGTTCCCAGAGGTGAGGACATCCCTGATGTAATTGGTGCATCCATTAAAGTTGCATTTGTTATCCTTGGAGCGGAGAACGGCACTTCCGCAGTAATGGTTGAGGGATCGAAGCACGCATTTTCCACGGTTTAAATTAGTGGCGTACTGGGAGTTCTTGGTGCTGGCCTCCTGCTTGAAAAAGCTATCCAGGGTCTAGATGAGGGTGTACACATATTGAAGCAGAAGTAGTTTGGGTTCTTTGGGGTTTTAATCAAAGAGATATGAATTTGCATAAAATATTGCATTTATTATTTGGTATTTGACATCAAATGTACAACTATGCTATTACTAGGAATGGGGATCTGGAGCTTAGCCTTGGTGCTTACAGATTCTATGACGTTTTTTGGCCGTGAAAAAGAGAGAGAGGGGTAAAGAGAGGGAATGAAGGAAAGGGAGAGGGAGAGAGAGAGAGTAGTTTATCTCTCTCTTTCCTTCTATCCCTCTCTTTACCCCTCTCTCTTTTTCACGGCCAAAAACAGTCATAGAATCTATAAGCACCAAGGCTAAGCTCCAGATTTTCATTCCTAGCTATTACTCATAAAATATGGCAACATATCCCCATATAACTGTGATAAACGAACACATATTTGCTATAAGAACAATATTGCGAAAGATGTTCGTATTCAGGCAATTGCGGTGAGGTGAAGATCGGATGCCAACAATTCGACTTACAAAAATGAAACCTACAGACAGGTGTTTAGTCCTGTTCCTGTAAATTTGAGTGATGACGTCATAGCCTCGTATTAACTCTCAAGGTTTATGCCAAGCCTTCCTGATTATCTAAAGTCAATCTGATAATTCAAACCTCATCTCGTGTATGTGCATTATATTAAAAATTGAAGTACTTGTAATTATAAGTAGCACCCTCAAGATCATTTAATTTCACATAATCATATGGAGAGATCCCTGAGGATCCCACAACTTACGATTGCATCACTAAGAGTGATTCGTAGCCGAGATCTGTTTAGACTCGAATCCCTACAAACAGCATTTTTGTTTCGAGGACGTCCGGGGGCAGTGGCCATGTAGGGTTCCAGCTTCCGGTAAACGGATCTATCGAGGCCAGAGTATTCTCTGGGAAGCCGCTGTCCAATGTCCACACCACTCGCATCGTCACTCCGGAACCCGATGTTGGAATGTAGCTGAATGGCAAATATATAACAAATAAAAAATATATACATTTCAAGGCATCCAATCAAAATTGTTTTTAAGGCAATAAATTGAATGTTCACTTTATGAATTTTAGAAATTTATGTATTTTCTTTTTTACCTATATAATCGATGTAACTACTTTCAATTTAGTTTTTTTTTAAAGTGTTAGGAGTTTTGCAGCAGGAAAAATGACAGTCAGTTTGTTTGCTGGCGTATATTTCAGCTAATGTACTATGATATAATTTTAGAATGAAGGCTTCTGCCATTTTTTATGCCGATCATTCGTTTAATATTTGCATTACTATGATTTTTTCATATTTATTAATTGATATAAAACATTTAAAACATTGCTTTACTAAAATTGCAGCAGAAAAAAATCCATGAAGCATCAAAAAAGATTCTACATCCTTGTCAGCTTTTATGGTATTTATGTCGTGATCACAATAGTTTTATACATAAAATGCCTAAAAACACACTAAAAAATCACATAAAAGAAAAACTCTTTTGAATATATTTAATATAAAGTATAAATTAACATTCAAATTAACTGTAAAAAAACATTTTTCTTTAGATATATAAAATGATGGAACATTTTTTTGTGCTCGTTAAGAAATGGGAATATTTTCTTAAATTATTCGTTTTTATAGATGATATAATCAGCTTTTAAAAAAATACTCAACATAATATTAATTTGTTTTTCCTGCATGCATCAAACCTCTTACTTACGTTGAGAAAAAACATAATAAACATTTTTCAAATTTGAATGTTCGTAGCTTGATTGTTTGTCTGGGCCATAGAGATATAAAGATATAGAGAGAGCTTATTCCCTTCAATAGCAGAGAAATATTGTCGTTCAGCTGTATTCTGTGGCCAATATAAACAAAGTAATGTGACTACATCATCGTAAGCTGATCATAGAGAGTGAAAGATTTGTTAGTTTGGGCAATATGACGTATGCCTCTGAAGAATCCAATAAGCCTTCTGTGTATTATATCTCTATGGGTAGGACCCATTATATTACTTTTCCAGACCCCCAAAAAATCCCTCAGAGATGATAATTATTTACCCATCCAAATACATATTCCCCTCCGAAGAACTCAGATGTCGATCACATTCACTCGATGGGAGAGCCACGCAGCAACACTGGATCCAGGGCAGTGATAGGCCACGAATCTTCCGTTTGAGCATCCTCTCGACTTAGAAATGCAGGTTCCATCGATGTTTATGCATTTGGAATCATCTCGTGGAACGCTGATCCGTTGGTCATAGACGCATGTGGATCGGACGGAGTTGATGGACAATGCTATATGGGAGGGGACAAAAGAAGAGAGAAATGTCAAGGCTTTTTGTTTGCAAGAACAGTGGGTAAAAAGTGAGCCGAAACGGTACGCTGTAGCGGCCAAGGACCCCTCGGCACCTTGATTGAAAATGACTTAAACATATTAAGTCCTTAGAAAATGTACCCACAAGAAAGAATGATCTTTGCCTTACCCAGATCAATGTCAGAGGAAAAGCCGTAGACATGATGCTTCTCATAGTGACTAAATCACTCAATGAAAAACTATTGGAAGTAAGCTTATTTATACAACATACGGTAATTGCTGTGTATGGTTCGTGTCTGGGAATTTTGCAGGACTTCTTTCTTTTGGGTTTTACCCAAAATGAACAATGATAATTATCATTCATATGATTGAAAAACGCATTTCCAGAATATATATCATATTTTTTCTCTTGTCATAAAGAACAAAGGAACATCATCATATGAAGAGATTAATGCACACATGCTAATAAATTATGTATAGCAAAGTTGAACTCTTGCACAATGGAGAATCCCCATCAAACAAAATAAAAAACTAGAAAGGAATTTGAAAAAGAAAGTGGATTCAGTTAATGAAACAGAACTATTGGTCTGTTTATGACGTTCTTCTTGACATTTTCCGGGAACCCTAATTTAAAAATTTTATCTGTCGATTATTTAAGCCTTGGTGAACCAGAAAATCATCTATTTGAATGTTTTTAAAGAAAAATGTAAAATTTGAACAGGTCTTCTAATTTTCGCCTCCGGCCAAGTTCATGGCACTCGATAAGAAGGCACTGACTTTAGTGGCTTCTTGACCCTTCTGGGCTAGTCTATACGCTTGAATAGTGATGCGGTCCCTCTATATTAACCTTTTGGGCCTAGAAAATAATTCTAAATTGGATACCTTAAGGGCGGAGTTCGTTTAGCGAAGTTCTCCGACGAGTCGCTATACCGGCGCGTTGAGGAATTTAGTAAAAGGACCACAATTGGCCTCAAGAGAGTTTATTTGTAACTATAAAAAGTGCTTGCTGCCCTATTTCAACTCAACGGCTAGTCGTTGACTGAAGGAATTAGTGTAATACGCTGGGATGGATATAAAGGCTTTTAGATCGCATAGTCTTCGTTCTGCGGTCCTTGCTTTAAGAGGGCGAATGGAAGTTCCATTCAAGTAATAATAATAATAAATCAATGGGTTTTGTGTGTGAGATTCACGTACCTTTCACAACTTGTATAATGTATCCCTAGGAAATAGATGTTATGTTTTTTTTTTTTTTTTTGGGCCTTTAGTCGTTGACTTCCTCTGTTCTTCCCTCATGTAAATAGAGTTTTATTATATTAAGTTAACAATCTTATTATATAATTTAACAATTTTATATTTATTACTATATCTTTTTTGGGTACGGTTACTTCGATCTCCTACCTGAGCTAGAAACAAAGAGAAACCACACTTCAACACGGCCATCGGCTAACATTCCTCACAACCCTCTCTCTATTACTGTACTTATTATAGAATAAGACTGAAAAAAAGTCATTCGTCAAAAGAGTGCTCCCTGCATTGTTGTTATTATTGTTATTGTTTATATTGATTCATCATTGCTTGGATCAAATTTCTCGAATGGAGTGGACGGTGCATGATTCCAGTCATTATATTTTGCCCCGTCTCGTCTCATCCTCCTCCTCATGATCAGGAGGAGGAGACAAGACGTTTGGGAGCTCCTTCATCATGTGGTCGCTCCTACACTGACTCGGCCTCATGAAATATGTTCAACGGGACTCGCGGATCCAGATCCTTCTATATAAGTACAATAATAGATAGGTTTTGTGAGGAATGTTAGCACGATGGCCGTGTTGAAGTGTGGTTTCTCTTTGTTTTCTAGCTCAGGAGGAGATCGAAGTAACCGTACCCTCTTTTTTTCCCGGGATAGAACTATTTTGTAGTTTCCAATTATATATTATATCTATGACATAAAATAGTAGACAATAACTGTGTTTGAAATGAATTCCAGATTTTATTAATAGCGTAGCTATACATTTCAAATTGGATTGTGGGAGCGCTATAAAGATGTTGATTTAGTTTTTGTTTAAGTTTCTGTTTCTAATTCAACGCTGAGAAGCAGGAGACATTGCAAATGTATTGCAACGCTATTAATAAGATATGAATTTGTATATACCTATACTTAGACAATGTATATATTTGGAGAACACTAATTTCATTTTCTCATGTGCCAATAAAATTCATATATGTAAGAATCTCCTCAACCCATTAATGTTTGATCAATGTAAGCAATTTCACACTCTGAGAGAGAGGTAGAGAGAAATGGGCGTATAATGTTTTTATTAATCCTTGACGCTTAATAGATTAACACTCTGTCTATAAGAGGTTTAAAAAGAAAGATTTGCCAAATTAAAAATCTACATATATATATATGTATATTGGAGATATTTTTTTTTGTTAGCAATTTGGTTCGTATTTGTTTTTTTTTTGCATCCTTGTGGATATAAATAAACTCCTAGTATTTAATTAGTCTAGGATTTTTGTACCCCGACATGACATAGAAAGAGAAAAACAGTTGTCGATTCGAAAACATGGAGACATCTTTTTGTATCTCTGTGGCATCTTTTTTATATAGTATCAATCATCACAACCTCTCCCTTTTTTGTATTATATAAGCTGTTGGTGTTAATTTTTATATTGCATTATATAAAAAAGCTTAAGTTTCTTCTACTCTTAGGAGGAACCCAGATATGAAAAATAGAAGAACTCAAGCTGTTATTACAATGCAATAACCAAACATCAACAGCTTTTTGGTGTATTTCTTTAAAATGTAATTAATAATTTTAAAAGGGACCGGTTTTGCTCCTCTCGTCAACGAGTCCTGTAGAATAAGTAGTCACTCCGGACGCACAGTAGGTAACTCCCATTCAAAGCCCCTCCTCCAGAATAGAAGAACTCAAGCTGTTTAAGATAATGAAATACTAATAATAATAACACAGGTTATTAATAATAGAAAAAAGGGAGAATTTGTGATTATTTAATACTATAATAAAGAGATGCCAGAGAGATACCACAAGGCAGATGTCTCCTTGTTTTCGACAGTACTTGTTTTTTCTCTTTCTATGTCAGGTCGGGGTTAAAGATATCCCTTGTCCTAAAGTACTCGATAACATTCAGCGTTAATACTTATTCACTCTCAATGTTTAAAAATGCAGGTTTTAAAACCCCAAGATTGATGGTTATTTTGATCTACCTCATTGAATAAGGATCATATGTTCGATAACACAATTACGGTATGAAGGGGTGCTTATTTTGAATATCCTTAAAATCATCCTTTTTCGATGCAATTCTATTCGAACCATATAGGCAAAAAAAAAAAAAAGTTATATGTAAAGAATTAAAAAAAAAATTTATGTATTTTGTTGTGTGAAGAAGTGCTCCCAATCGCTCCCCGGGATTTCATCAAATTTCTCAGGGATCAGCTTCTTGTGGACGGATTTCTTTATATCGACAGTAAGCCTGGAATCTGGGCTGTGAGTACATTATACATATATTGCGCATTGCCCCTTTTTTTGGTTAAAAATTGGGCTTTTAAGATAAGGAGTGCTTAAAATAAGAGTCCTTCTTTTTTTAACTCTCCCCCTCCCCCCTCCTATTCTTCTCCCTTTTGCGGGAGCGTCAATAAAGAGAACAATTCTTCTTTTGTTCCTCTAAGTTTTTCTTCACGTTTTCACCGTCTTTACGGGCTAATACCAATAAGGCCTAAGGAGCTAAGTTAAGGATGGAGGGTATTCCTCCTGATATACCTCATGATAAGGGCAAATCGACTTTTCTGAGGAGCGCTTATTCAGACGTGTTGAAAAAGAAGAAGAGCAACAATGTTGTTGAGAAAAGATTAAACCTGAATTTAGATTACGAATGGGAAACCTTCGTTATTACAATGGAAGACTCTGATGGAAATGCGTTTAAAACGGACAAATTGAAGCACATTGAAGTGTACGATATGGCTATGGAATTCGGATTCCATGAGCATGAAGTGGCTGGAGCAAACCCCAGATTTGGTTTAGGACAATCTTGTATCTACACAAAGTTTCCTATCGATGTTAGATCAAGACTTTCGGACCTAAAAAAAGAATTGAAAATAAAGACTATAAATAAAGACGGCATTTATGAAGAGGCAATTTGCAAGCTCAAGGGAATTGATAAAATATCTCTTGACAAGAAGAAGAAGTTCACCATTACTCTGGTTAATACATTTAAAAGAGTTAACGAAGGCCTCCTAGTCAAGTGGCTCGAACAATTTGGGGAGATTAACAATCACTATCCCAAAAGTAATCCTTTTGATAAAAACGCGGAGAAAAAGTATCAAAACTATCGCGAAGTTTGGAGGGATAGTGATTATATTGTTGAGATCACTGCAGATCCTTCCAACATTCCCCAGATAGTACCTTTCCAGGGTTACTTAGTTAAACTTAAGTTTCTGGGTGTTAAATTGCAATGTCAAAGGTGCTTTAACTTTGGGCATTTAAAGCAATATTGCGACCAAAATAAAATGAAAACTACTGAGTATGAACGGCTATTGAAAAAAAATTAGATGAACGGATATTAAATAATGAGGTCAATTCTGCTGGAGAAAAGTCTGTTCCTCAACCTGAGGAGATCTCTAATACAACAGAATCGCAGAAACAACAATCACCTGCTCCTGTAATAAATATTTCCGACTGTGAAATATCTATCCCTGTCGAGGATGAAGAAGTCTGTGGAGGAAACATAAATGGTTCTACTGCAACATCAGTTCAGGTCCCTGGTGCTGTGGCGACTTCTGGGAATGAAATTCTGGAGACTAACGTCGAGGATAGTGTGTATGGGAATAGCATACCTCTTGTCAGTGAGGAAGCTCCCGTTTCTATACATGTCTCTGAGACTCAGGACCAAGGACTGGTCAACGTATCCCCTCCAGCTCTTTCCATTGAAACTGCGACAAATTCGGACACTAACATAGTAGCCACAAATACACCTCAAACAGCGAAAACAATTCCGAAAAATCAGCGTTCTCACCTGGACACGAATGCTATTCTGTTGGAGAGGACTCGGTCTCAGTCATCGAAAAGAGTAAGATCTTTCTCAGGTCCATCACCCGATAACAGAAAAAACCCGACGAAAATAAAAAGAAACTAATCTTAACTTCGTATTCAGCCAAGTTATGAGTGTTTTTTCAGATAAACATTCCCAAATGAAGATCACCGATTTTTTCGAAGATAACTCCTCCAACGAAATTAAAGCAAATATGGGCATAAAAAGAATCATATCACTCAATACAAGAGGTGGTATGAACAGACTAAAGAGACATGCTCTATTGAACTCCATCTTTGAAAAAAATCCCGACATTGTTTGCCTACAAGATGTAAAATGTGAGGTGTCATCAACATGTCCTCCAAACTGTTGTTTATGCAAACCTCGACGCTTCAAAACGTTCTTTACGGGTAATAACTCAAATCGAGGGGTTCAGACGTTTATCTCGAAAAATATAAAGACGGCAAAATTTGTTAAAGAAGCATCCGAAATGAGTGATTGGCATCAAATATATATTTCGACAAGTGGTATGGCTTTCTATCTCATTAATGCTTATGGTCCCAATGTGCAATGCTCGGACTTTTATGAATCCATTGTTGGAACCCTAACGGACAGTGTGAAAGCAACCAATCTACCAGTCATAATGGTTGGAGACTTGAATGTGGATTTGGACAGGCAGGGTGCTTATTACTCTAATAGGAGAAGTCTTCAAACGGCTATCAACATTTTCAAACTTGTGGATATAATGGGTCGATTCTCCCCTGATAGTTTTTCGTGGTGTCGAGGTAAATATAGATCAAGAATTGATCTGGCCTTAGCTTCTCCTAGTATTGTTAAACGGATTAAAAATGCCACTTACAGACCAGAACCTTTCTCGGATCATAAGTTAATTGATTTGGAGCTACGCCTAGGATATCCTCAACGCCGCTTCAAGCTCCCTCTTCAAGTTCTTCAGGACGCAAAGCTAAAAAAAAGTTGCAATCACATATAAGAGAGGCGTTTTCTCCCAAATACTCCGCGGACACGGCAATGAGGGTTTTCACAAAAACTATTCAATCCACCACAACTTCTTTCTTGAGAGAAAAGAGAGAAGCCTCGAAAAAGCGACAGCAGGATATTGAAAACATTCTTAGTTCGTCTTCAATTTTTGCCCGGTCCTTAATGGCGGATACATTCAACGCATTTAGGGTGTCCGAGGTTGTGGAGGCTGAAATGGAAGAGAAAGTATCTCTCGAAAAAAGTGCCTCCCAAAGAGTTAAACGTGTTTCAAATATTGAACAACGACCATCTCCTTTCGTTAAAAGAATTATTGAGGGTGGGAAGGTCTTAAATGCCCCAAAAGACATTCTTCGATATTTCCATCAAAAATTCCAGTCTGTCGTTGGAGGATCACGGAAAAACTTTCCTCAGCGGAAAAAATGGTCAAGGATCGGAGAAAATAAAATATTCACCAAGGAATCAATGACAAACTATATTCGTCATAAACTTAATTATAAAAAAACATCAGGTCCAGATGGGTTAAGTGGTGGAGTTTTTGTTCACTTTTTGGAGGAAAGCGTTCCATACCTATTAAAAGTAGGTAAATCCATGGAATTAAAGGGCAAGATGCCTATGGAACTCACAAAGGGTAGGATCGCTTTAATCCCGAAGAAAGGTGATGGGTCAGACTTTAGTCACTGGAGGCCCATCACCATTCTCAATTATTCATATAGAATATTATCGGGAGTGCTAGCCCAAAAAATGGAACCCATTCTTAACACCAAGATTGGCACTCAACAAAAGGGCTTTCTCAAAAAAAGAAGAATCTGCGATGTCTCCAGAAATATTCAAGCTTGCATTGATTCAGTGGAAGAAAGGGAAACTTTCGGAGCAATAATTGCTATTGATTTTCAAAAGGCCTTCGATTCTATATCGCATGTTCACATTATGAGTGCGGTTAAGAAACTTTTACCGAAGGAATATTTCAATCCCATTCGGGCATTATTGCTAAATGGAACCTCGACTATATCACTTAATGGAATGGAAAGTGATCCCATCCACCTTAAGAATAGCTGTAGGCAAGGATGCCCATCTTCTCCCTTACTTTTTGTTGCAGCGGTTGAGGATCTAATTCGGATGGTTTTGAAAAAGTACGGAGGGTTTGGCGTGGACGTCAAAGGCACAAAACATTTAATAGACCTCTACGCCGATGACGTTACTCTTATGGTAGAAGGAAATTCAGAACTTCAACTGAGCAAAAGAGTAGATATCGTTTTAAACTTTTTTTCAAAATACGAACGAATATCAGGCCTAGCTATCAACAAGGCAAAGACAACGATTCTACCTCTTGGAAAATGGAACCCTAAAGAAAGTGAAATTACTTCGTGCCAAATTAGCAACCAAGTGGACATTCTGGGAATTACCTGGAATAATAAAGGAATTGATGAGAAGAACTGGACGAATGCATTTTCAATCATCCCTCGAAACATAGCAAAATGGAGGAGCTTCAACATTCAGAGAAGAATTGACTTTTATAATTTGAAAGTTGTTCCTCTAATGTTATACAAGGCGTCCTCTCATCCATTAATTGCCGAAAAAGTCATTCTCGAGGAGGAAAAATGGCTTCGTGCCTTATTTCACCATCATTATCTTCCATCTATTCTAAGACCAAAACGTTTGCTCGGGGGAGGTATTTCTCGCTTGAGTTGTATTATACCAAAGGTGTATATCAAAATCTTTAATGAAATTACAAAAAATCCATCCATCGAGTGGAGAAGATCTGTAGCTTATGACGAAATCTACTGGTGGTTAATGTTCGGCTCAGACTTAACTAACCATTTAACTTCACGACTCTCTCGGGTCTGGGGTGCATCTCAACGTATACTATGGAAACTTTGCCCTATCTACGACACCAATACGACCGTAGATGTCATTCGACAAAACGCTCACAAGCATTTATATTTTCGAAATATACCTCGACCGGACATTTTGGAGGAAATGGCTATTAAGTCAAGAATTCTTACAGTTCATGATCTCTGCAAAGATAACGTATTTTCTGATGGGAGATTTGTGTATCCTTTGACGAGGACGTCTCTGCAACACATTCTTCCGAAGCCATGGCACTTAAAAATGTCTCCTCCATCGCATCAAAGAGAGGTAGAAAAAATAAGTAATAAATATTTGAAAATACTTGGTCTTCCTTCGGTTTGGAACAATCGGATTCGACAATCTTTGCAAGGTATCCACGACGGAAGAAAATTCACAGCTCAGCTGATGATTTCGGCTGATCTTTTATTTTTTTCTAGGCCGTGCAAAGATTGCGGTCTTTTGTTTAACTCAACAATTCATTTATTTGTTGAATGTCGTGCAGTAAAATGCTTAAGGACTTCCTATTGCTCAACCTACCTACCCTTCAGTATGAGTCCTCGAATGCTTGGAAAGGCATTATCCTTTTCGGCCTTGGGAAAAGCAACAAGTCTCCGGAAACTAAGGCGTTGACCTTCAGTATTATGAACTCTAAGTCGCTGATTTGTCATAAGCTGACCTCCTACAAACCTCTCCATCCTCAAGAGCTGAGAAGCATATTTATATCTGCGGCGGCAAGATATGCAGCATTATCGTTAAAAATCCCCTCGCCAGACGAAGGAGGAACGTGGACGTCCGCCGGAAGGATAATTAAGTATTATCCAAGCCTCTCCATCCAACACCAAAGACTTATAAAAATAATTTCAAAAAGATTTAGTAATTTTTAGCACTTAGCATAATTTTATTATGTTTTAATTACATTTATTATGTTCATCTTTTAAAATTCTTAATAGTTGCTTCCCAAAATATTGTCTTAATTTGATAGCCTTTACCTGATATTATGTGTTATTTTATTTTGTGCGTTCAACCCCAGAGCAAAAATTTTAAACTAAAATGTTTAATTATGTTTTTATTACGCATTTGCTCTGGTTTTTATGTATTTATCTTATTTTATATACATAATAAACGAACATGATTTAAAAAAAAAAAAAAAAAAAA
>CP045908.1:4152674-4179352 GCA_013387185.1 Caligus rogercresseyi
ATTAAAGATTCTTCTTTTTCTATTATTTTGGAAATACACTGTTTTATAGAGGATCTTTTGTTGCTTTTTTTCTTCTCTTTTAGAGTATGACAAAACAAATATTGTCATTATTGATAAGGCATTATAATAAGGAGTGCGATAGCCGTGCGTGTTAAGGCAGTTCAACTCTCAATGTTGGGGGCTCAGTTCGAATCCTCTCGAGAGGGGATGGTCTTTTTGGTCTACCTCATTGATGAGATCCTAGGTTCGAGTGACTAATTTTAATGCTCCAATGCCTTATTTATATCCATTCGGATACGCATTTCCATCGAACCATATTGGCAAAATAATATATATTATTATAGATTCGAAGATATCTAATAAGAAATTATTCTTAAGTTAAAGGACTACAACAATCCAAGTCATAATGTAGAAGTTTGGATTCTGACAAATCACATGCAGCGTAACTAAGGAATTTTGTGCAATTCTTATAAAATATAACTAAATATGTTTCTTACATAAAATATTATTTTTTCAATTTATGCGCAAATATATTTTACAACTTTAGTCTATTGGTAACATTGGTATAGACCAGTGAACTCAACATATTACATATTAATTCCATACAATTTAATGTGATGGAGAAAATCCAATAAGGATGATTGGGTTGCGCTCGAAAAAAAAAGTCTTACCATCGTTAGTCGTTTATGAGCTGTGTCCAATTGATGTCCGTAGAATTTTCATAAGGTTTCAAGTTAAAATTATAATGTGGTGAACCGGAGCATCACCAATTATATGTAGCACCACCCGTTTGACTGCGTTTTTGAGTGACCTCTCGAGTGAGAATAAATATGTCGCAATAAAATTCAAGCTCTTGGTCACTTTCCCAAAAATCAGAGTATGACTGGAGAAGTCTTGGATGCTCCGCCACTTGGGGATAGCAAACCTTCCGAATGGATGGACAGGATGCTAGGACTAATCGGAAATCATAGCTCTGTATGCTGTTAAGAAGAATATTTATTCCACTGTCCAGTCTGGTCTGATAAAATTAATACGGAAAACTAACAAGAATTGACCGTGATAGCGGATGACCTCATGGAAGCTCATCGGAACAATAAGCTTATTAATAGTAAATCCCATCAATGGCAATATCACATTCTCTGGAAGTGAATGAGATTAAACAAAATTCCCTAAGGTGGAGTAATGCGAAGCGAGATTTTCAACAACCCGGAACCAAGGATATTGTCACTTCCATTGAGGATTCAGTGCCAAAGCATATAAACACCTCAAGCCATGTACCCTTACCCAAACTTTTGAGGATTCCCACAAAAACAGGGAAACGATCCTGCCGGTCACTGCATGGGCTCCGCCAATGTATAAACAATGCCTCTTTTGCGGTTACAGACCAAAGTCTAATCGCCGTTTCTTGATAGACTCGGGGGCAAGTGTAACTGTGATAACCAGCCTCTCCCAGAGAAGCGTTTCAAACCCTGGTGATACTCCGCTTGTAACCGTTACATAATTCCGTTTGCAATTCAAATGGGATTGCGTTCTGGCTGACGTTCACACACCCTTGTTAGGAGCCGATTTTCTTCTTCATTCCGGTTTTCTAGTAGACGTTCGTAGAAGGCAGCTCATCCGTCCGGAGTCTCTTAAACCGTTCAACTTTCAAAGTCCCCCCAAAATGTTTTATACCTCCAAACAGTGACGTCAGATCCCTTCGAGCGAATACTCAAGGAGTTCCCTGAAATTATCAAACCGACATTCTCTACGACACCCAAACATGGAATTTCACATTTTATCCCCACCAAGGCTCCACCTGTTAGAGCATGAGCCAGGAGGCTGGCTCCAGAAAATCTCAAAGCAGCTAAAGAGGAGTTTGAGAAAAGGTGGAACTTGGCATTTGCCGTCGTTCAGATAGCCAATTCAGTTCAGTCATCGTTTTAGTGGATATGTCTGATGGTTCGAAACAAGTTGTGGAGATTACACTCTTTTAAACAAAATGACCATCCCTGACCGTTACCCAGTGCCCAATTTCAAGATTTTTCTTCCATTCTTGCTGGGGAAACGATATTTTCCAAAGTGGATTTAGTCAGAGGATATCATCAAATCCCTATCGCTTCAGAGGGCGTACCAAAAACAGCAGTTATAACCCCGTTTGGGGTAGTCGAATATTTGCGAATGCCACTTGGACTAAGAAAAGCCCCAAAGAAAGACTTGGACGCATCTTCGGCAGAATATGTTTTTGGATCCCCGCTCACAGTACCAACCGATTTTGTACCGGCGGCACGAGACTCCCTTGACACCAAATCCCCCTTGTAACAGTTGCGGTCAAGGTTGAACGAATTTTGCACTGTTCCGACCAATCGTCATGGGACATATCTAATTTCCTGCCTCATTCTCTTAAGGTTGCTGAGTTCGCTTGAGGGATGATCACGGAGGACCCCTGAGAGCTCAATACGCCGGCCATTCAAAATAATTAGGAGAAAGGAAAATACTTTATAATCAATGTAGGGGGAAGGGAAGAGATCATTTCCATTGATCGACTGAAGCTTGCCCATATCGACCACCCAACATCTCCGGTTCCTTTAGCACAACCCCTTCGTCGTGGACGGCTTCTGCAATTTCAAACTAATAATTAAAAATGTATCTCGATGACTGAGGGGAGCTATGTGGTGAACCCGGTGCATCACCTATTTATATTTGGCGCCATTTATACCATGTTCTCTTATATATTAACATTGTTGGTCAGTTGAATATTATAAGTGAAAGAATAAAATCCATATTTCTAGAAACTTCCTTTAATAAATTTATAAAATTACTGAAAAGGTCAAATTTGAGCAAGTTAAACCAAACAGGGCATTCTACAACCTGCGGTCCATAAAGGACGATATATGTTAACTCAACTGACCTATGAGCCCATTCCTCCGCCCTTCGTCTGTGGCGTTGGAACCAATTGTTAAACTTCATCTAAAGACTTTAAAATGATTTAATAATATGTCATTACAGTATTTAAGAAATATAGCTATTACATTGTGTTTAATATTTTCTTTGACTATTATTTTTTGCCTTTAGGATAAATTTTTCGTTGAGTTATATATAGACTTTTATATCATTGTTTTGCTGGTAATTATGACGTCATGACTCTTAAAGACTTTTAAACATTCCTAAAATCTAAGAGTCAACCGAACCATAGAAATCTCATATCTATATATGTATATTTGATGATAATAAAATGGTATTCCTGTCAAGACCTTACATGGCGCAGTCGGAAGATGTACAACAGGTGTCGGCAATTCGTTTGGACGCGGGCCAATTTTTTTTTAGACAATGGCATCGCGGGCCATAGCTATTTTTTACATTTATTTTATTATCTATCTATATATATATATATATATTAATTAAATTGAGAATTTTTTTTACATCAAATTAATGTCGTCTCGCGGGCCAGACAAAATAGATGGCGGCCGCTATTTGCCGACCCCTGATGTACAATGTCAATATTGATTTTTTTTGTTGAATATATACTTCACTAAAATATACTAAATCACTGACATAATATATTTTTATAAAAAAGATTGTCGCTTACTTTACAATACATTACTACCGTTTGACTGCAGTCATGTAATCAGCAGTGATATAGGGTACTTTGATCAAATAAAAATCTTCGGTAGCTGAATTTACCGCGAGTAGTAGCTATAGTATTGTGGGAAACACATCAATAATCCCAACGTGCCCAACTCTCAATGTTGAGGGCGCAGGTTCGAATCCCGAGAGGGGATGGTCTTTTAGTCATCATTGATATCCTAGGTTCGAGTGACTAATTGTAATGCTATAATGCTTATTTATTTCCAGTCGGAAGCTGCAATTCTATTGAACCATATAGGCAAACAAAAACCATTTTGATACAGCAATATACCATAGACTATATATATATATATATATATATATATATATTATTTATATATATATAATTATATATAAATGCACATCGTAAAAATATCCTATTAAGAATGACACAAAGGAAGTATACATATTTTATTACATTTTAAACAATATATTTCTAGGCCAGAAAAATAATAGATTGGTAATTCTAATATTGACAATATCAATGGCACTTTGTGGAGATCTAGTTTTCATTTGAAGGAGACAATGAATCCACTAAGACAGAGAATACCCACCAAATATATTTGAAACATTATATGGTGTGTGGTGTAGTCATATATACATATACAATGTCGAAGTCACAGCTGATAGCCCTCAAAATTGAGGGTATTTGTTAGGTCTCCATTTTTGGGGAAAAGATAGCGAAATAAACAACTAAAGGGAGCTTAGAACTTTATATTTTTTCATGAAATTTGGAGAGTGACGTCACATCATATGATGTTCACTCTCTATGGAGCTCTTTCTATCGTTGTCTTTCCCCCCAAATACCTCAATACTCGGCGCTACTATTTGTGACTTCGGCACTTAATGGTCTCTATGGGCGTAGCACAGAATGATAGTTTAGATTTCCATGGGGGAGGGTAGTGTTGTGAGGCTCAGAACCATAAACCATAACAACCATAAACAATAGATAAAACTAAGAGATCTCTTGAAGGGGTATATCATGTGACTCCCTCACCTTCCGTAAGGTCCTATTCTTCCTAGGACCCTTCCCAAAATATATCCTCATCTCATCTTTGTCTTCCCTTTCGTCTCAGGCACAAATATCAGAATGAAAAAGGCTCCAGCCACAGACATCCCAGAGTATATCCAAAATGTAATGGATTCCCCAAAGGAACCCACAAAGTTCACATAGGTCTTATTCACCAAAAAGCCACTCAGAAAGGCAAAGAACATGAGGGTTGAGTTAATGGCGGGGCGGGCGGCAGTGGGTGCCATTTCTGCGGAGACGATCCATATGAGGGAGGCCTGTCCAAGGCTACCAAAGAATATAATCCCTATAACGCACAAGAGAGGAATCCAGCCAAGGCTTATTCCAAGAGTATCGTTTAGGGTTAAGTAGGACCCACGCGTGTCATTAGTTGATGACGGATCCAGGGGAAAGAAATGCCTTTGTATCGAACCACGGTATTCTTCACCCTTGGCACTTTCGTGAATAAACAAACTGAAGCCAAGGAGGAGGTTAAAGATAAATAAAAGAAACATGGATGCCAGCATCATCCATTTCCTCCGCCAGTTGACAAGGGTATACGTTGAGGCCAGACAGGATATGAGAAGCACAAGGCCCACAATAATGGATGCAGAGCCGGACTCTATGGAGCTTCCAGCCATCTCGAAAATACTTCTGGAATAAAGAATGTGAAGACTGTAACCGCTGAACATCCAAAAGAACATCATGGTGAGCGATGTTAATAGTGGCTTAGGGGAGTCTCGAATGGACTTCCATCCATTTGCCCGGCTTTTAATATGGAGGTAGAACGTATTTTTGTATTTTAAGCATTTCGAGTTCTATGGCGGCGTCATCACGTCCCCGTAGCCACTCCAGGGACTTCTCAGCCTCGTACTCGTAGCCTTTTGACAAGAGCCAATGCGGGCTCTCCGGATAAAGAATGTTCCGAAGATGAAAGGGATGATGGCAACCCCGTTGGCTGCAATGAGACCGAACCAACTGAAGAAATGTCCGCCCAGCGTGAAGGAAGTAACTATTCCAAGCGTGCCCATGAATTGTACGAGAGTTCCCAGGATTGGGCGCATGTCGCGTGAGGAAATTTCAGAGACATAGGCCGAAGCGATGCGGAGCTCAAGGCCTAAGCCGATTCCAATGCAGAATCTGTAAATAGATTAGGGTTTAGTGTATAAGTGTTGAAGGAGGGACAATGTTGTCAAAAAAGAGACACGTGCAGTGAGGTGAGCCAATGACGTCATATCTCAGATTAACAAATCTTAACCCATATAAAATAGAATGCGGAAATAACGTATGGTAGCGCTGAATATTTGGGTATTTGTTAGCTCTCTATTGTTGGGGAAACCCTAGAGATATAAAGATATAGAGAGCTTATTCCCTTCAATAGCAGAGAAACATCGTTCAGCTGTCGCCTGTGTCCAATATAAACAAAATAATTTGTACTACGTTATCAGTTCATAGAGATAGAGTGCATCATAGAGATAGATTCTATCTCTATGATCAGCTTATAATGACGTAGTACAAAATACTTTGTTTATTTTGGGCACAAAAATACAGATGAAGGGAATAAGCTCGCTATATCTTTTTATCTCTATGGGGAAAACAGTGACAAAGAGAGAGAGTTTCATATTTTAAAGTATAAAATGGATTATGATGTGACGTCATCGCACTCACTATTTCATGGAAAAATATACTTTATATCATTCTCTCTTTATTTATGTCACTGTCTTTATCCAACAGTGAAGTGCATACAAATAACCCGATATTCCGGCTACCAGTCTAAACTCGATTCTCTATATTATTTATGCATGAACTCCAAGTTAGATGTTCATAGTCCTGAGTCATGACGTCAGAGCCTCACCTTCAAAAGCCTCACAGGTGCGTACCCATAAGTATGTATAGGGATAACAAACAGTGCCATTTTCCTCGAAAGTTATGGGTAAAAGAAATGAAGAGTATATAATATTTAAAAAGCAGTTGGCATAATGAAGTTAATCATCACTTCACTAGGGCTCTTGGTATCGTCAAATCGCATATAAAATATCATCCATAACAACACTATTTTGTGGGGTGAGAACATAGAGATATAAAACAAGGAGAGCTTATTGGGTTATTCAGAGGAATACGTCATTGTGACCAATAGTAAGAAATTCTACTATCTCTATGATCAACTTACGATGACGTAGTACTAATACTTTGTTTATATTGGGCACAGGCGACAGCTGAAAGACGATGTTTCCCTAAAATTGAAGGGAATAAGATCTCTATATCTCTATGGGTGAGAAGTGGAATTCATTTTTGTTAGAAATCAAGATGGCAGTTGAAAAACCCGCCATCTCCCGGAGTGGAGTTTATTATTGACATATCAAGATTCTGATTAATAAATAAAAATATGCACGCACATTTTCGAATCGATTTATTCCTACCAATTGACTAAAGCTAATCCAATCCGTAGTTTTATTAAAACACAAAATGATTGCTAGCAGAAAATTACCGCCAGAATGTCAATCGGTGGTCACAATTCTGTGTATAAGTTGTGTTTATTAATACAGTGCCTCAAAAACCAACATATTGTATACCACGGTCTTTAAAGTGAAGAAAATTAGAACATAGAGTCCAATAAAGTAAACCAGGCCAAAAATGATTTCAATGAAACCTTCCCTAAAAGACATATGTATATATCTTACAAATATGTGATAGGAAGTATCAAAATATTATGAATAATTACTATATATATATTTATATATGCAGAGTTGTAGAAATTGGACCAAAAATTATGTCTTTTATATCCAGAAATATGCGGAATAAATAACTAAATAGGGAGAAAAATAAGTAAATAGGCTAAATATGCGAAATAAATATATAAATATGTATTCTGTGCGCAAAGTGACAACTTTTTTTTCTTTAGAAAAGTAGTTCATAAATGTTTGCCAATGTTATTTTGGATAAAAGTGACTGCGTTTTTTTTTTTTGGGGGGGGGGGGTTTAAAGTCTGAAAAATCGCGATTGTGCAGACTTTTTTTCTTAGAAAAGCAGTCGCAACCTCCTCAAATTTGTAAAAATATGCGATAATTATGCAAAAAAATGCCATAATTGCTTTAACTGTGTTAAAAATCGTTTATGCCCAGCAAGTTGATTACCATATTCCTAAAAGCCCTGGTTATAAGATGCCTTATTGGCAGTTAACTCATCAATAAACCTCATTTTTACAGTAGGAAACTTTCTTCTTTTTTTCTCTACTGCTTATTGTTAGAAGGATGACCCATTCATCGTCAAATATTTGATGAATCAGAATAAGCATTCACTCATTATTTTAGCATGAGGAGTTCTCTTAAGAAATCAATACACATAGGCAATATTGGAATAGTCTATTCAAAGATTTGAAAAGTACAATAAATAAGGTTTCAGGATGAAAAATAATTAACACTCTAAAGCAGGATGCCAGGGTGAAATCGGTCAGGGGCCGGACTGTTTTCAATTGGTCTTCGGGGGGCCAAATTACCTGGTACATTTTTGGCCTTGCAACACTAACACTAAACAAAGTAGATTTCAATTTGTTGATATTGTATCATAATATTATTTATTTATAAAACACTTCTCACCAATAACGTAACGGGCCAAATGAGATGTCCATTCGGGCCGGTTCCCGGCCCGCGGCCGCCACCATGGCACCACTGCTCTAAAGAATGGAGATCTTATCTTTGAGCTCACACCTCAACATCTGCAATATCATAATGCCAACTGTTTATTTTTATTATTTCCTTTCTTTTCTTTTTCACCAATGACGTTTGAGGAAAAAGGGGCCTAATTTATGGATATCCTTATCGATGTTTAATATATGGTGGTAATCTATCCATGACTTCAATCCGCTTAACCATAAATAAAACAGAGATAGTCCTTCTCTCCTTCATCTAAATTTACCTTCCGATATAAACCATTTCAACGCAAGAGTTGAAATATATGAGTACATGTCCAAGGGTGAAGAAAGTGCTCACAACAAACAACATGGCCCTTCGTCGACCCATAAAGTCCATGAGTTGAGTCGATAGGAGTCCTCCAATGAGGCTCCCGCGTATAGAAGAGAGGCTGAAAAAATATAATTATTATCAATCATGTGAAAAAGTGATAAAAACTCTTCTTACTGATCCATGATATTTGCTCCTCGCTAAAGTTAACCGGGGTCCCGTAGACATCGTAGGTGCCGTTAGTCAAGGATGGAATGACTGCTCCAGTGTATCCGAGGGAGGATCCGTTGATGAAACATCCCAGCGTTGCGCACGTAGCTGCTATGATCTACGATTTAAAAAAATTGTTTAAAAATTGTTATGTCCCTGACGTCATGTTGGAAGACACTACGTCATGTGTCTCATTCTTTCCTCTTCCGTGTATATATTTCCTCCTTTTTCCACTGTGATAATAAAGTATCTTCAGGTCATGACCCTCTCACACGTGTCGTTCTTATATATTCGTTCCTGCCATGCAACCTCATTGACGACGACTCTGGGATATTAATATACTTATCATGTATATTCTTATTAAAAGGTTTCCCAACACAACAAAAATAAAAAGGTGTGATAAAAGTAAAAAACACATTGTATAATTAGAATCGGTTGCGATCCACGATAGCGACGGTCCCCTGTTTTAATAATTGTGTTTGGCTCTTAAATTAGGCGGTGTAATTTTAAACTACATTGTTCATAAATTCATTTTATTATGTGTAATTAGCATGCTTAAATTAATTGGGAGGAACGATCTGATCAATTAAATTTCGATCGGAACAAATTGAGACGTTTTATAAAATGTTGAATTATTCTTGGTGCAATCAATACACTTGACATGTAGCTATACAACATACTAATGAGAGGAATTTTTTTAAAAGAGACTTTTATTGTTGGTTCATTAGATTTTTAATAAAATAATTAATATTTGTTATGCTTTTTTGGGATTTTGCAATTAGCAATATTATATAATGTGTCAAAATTGATCCTTTATAAAATACTCCAAATTCTTAGCTTGATAATAGGATTGAAACACAAAATAATACTTTATCTTTTAAGCTATTTAGTTATTATTCATTACTTGAAAGGTCGAATATCACTTTAAGCTATATTGAATTGATTGAGTCCAAATAGCCCATTTATTTGGAGGCCAATTCGACGCCCCTTTCTTCCTTTTTTTCTTTCTCTGTTTTTACCGTGGTAGCTTTGCCATTCGAACACTTTATCATGCAACTTCGACCTCAGGTGTGCTTTGTTAAAAAGTGCTTTAAAAATACAGGAATAAATATAAATTGGCTCTTATTTTATTAAATTTGATAATTTTTAGAAACTAACGATGGACAATAAAGTACACCGTTATACATCTAAGTATTGTAAATATTTGACTTACTTGTTTCTGCTTGGAGTATGCGTTGAGGTTTCGGCGGTGTCCCTGACATTTTGCCAGTGATTGGCTATGGGGACCACGACTGACGTTTCCGGAGATGTGCCTTTCATTTTCAGAGATTCCAAGAGCCTTAAGGAAGGACCAATCTATGTATCCATCATGGTATAAAACCCGTGTACGAAGGAACCTATTATGTGAAGGATAGGGGTATAACAGATTATGTATATATTTGGATACGTTTATTGAGCAATGATATATATATAGCGGAATGAATCGATCATGAAGCCATATTCCAAATGTATATTTAGTCAAAAAGGTTCGGGCTTTGATGGACCAGTGATGAAAATACTTTAATGCAAGAGGGAGTCCGAGTCCGACCCATTTAGACATTTTATATGAGTCCATTATTAATTCATTATCGGACTTATACTTTTAAACGGACGCTTCTAAGTAAATTATTTTCTAGTCTATAATATTTTTGATTGTTTTATGAAACGGATAACATGTATTCTACATCAAGTACTACTAGAATACTTGGTATATTTGACACTAAAATAAAAGCGCAAATTAGACATTACTTGGATAGTTTTACACTCTAACACTTTACTTCAAAAATTCAGGTCTTCAATTCATAAATTTATAAAAATATTGACATTCATAAAATATACACAAATTAACACACGACAATAATAAAAATTACACTTTCATGTATTAAAAACAATACCATTTATTTTAATAATAAAAGCACTTCATCTTTGGCATATTAAGGATCCGCAGTGCATTTTATTATTCAATATTTTACATCTGAATGTAAGTCATATAATGAATTGACATTGACAGAGGATACATTTATTATATTATAAATATGCTTCCACCAGCCTCACCTAACCTTGCAATGGGTTCCCGATTTTCCCCTTCTTTAATAGTACAAGAAATGCAAGAAGAAGTGGGACATCACATAATATTAAGGATTTATCTTCACTTTTAAGATACTTTGATGCGTGATTGTTTTAGTTGTATTTTTTGTATATTTTAAGACTGTTATGTGTTTTTATTTATATTTACAAGGGAAATTGATTTGAAAATGTTTATTTAGATCATTTCAAAGAGAATTTTCTTTTTTTGTCATAATTTTACATTATTTATGATATTTATAAAAAACTTTCTACCTCAATCAGATTCAATTTGTTCTATAAATGACTTTTTTTGTATGCCAATATGAAAAATATATCTCATATACTACTTTCTGTGATTTTTAAAGTATACATTTCCCCTTGGCAAACTGAAGGTCGCTCTCAAGTAGGACTATTGATTAAACAACTTAGGTCTCCCTCCAAGTAGAAAGGTGGCATGTCCTTGTGGCTGTAACTTTATTATTTCTTCCTTCTAATAATATTGCGTATATTGAAGCAAGGTAAGGCCTAAGACGCCTTACCCCTTCGGGCTAATATACTTATATCTATTTTTAATAAAAAAGCCTTTTCCATTTGAAGTATAGCCATCTTAATGATAGCAGAGGCCAATTCATTTTTTTCCTATATGGTTTGACAGAATTGCATCCGACTGGATATAAATAAGCATTATAGCATTAATATTAGCTATCGAACCTAGGATCTTATCAATAAGGTAGACCAAAGTTGACCATCCCCTCTTGGGATTCGAACCTGCGCCCCCAACATGAAAGTTGAACACGCCATTTTAGGCCAACTTCCATTGATTTGTAAAATGATGTAGATGCATTAATTGTTTACACATGTTTTGAGAGTTAAAAAATTGGTCCACGAGCTGCTATTTGCCGACCCCTCGTCAATTCGATGATATGTCCACGGCCTTTTTAAATGAATGGTCAGCCATTTTAGGCATTTGCTTATTTACTTTCTTTTCAGTTATTGCGTCCATCTTCACATAATACCTCTTTGTGTGAATATATGGTTTTTAAGATATTAATTATTATTGGATTCATTCCTGGAACAATTGCAGATTGAATGGAATTAAGTTAATCAACTATTTTATTTATTATTCATATACCAATTGTTATTTTTATACATATTTCATATGTATTAGTTTTTCAATAAATGACCCATATACAAGCTATCCGGTCCATTAATTTTGGCTGTCTACGGTAAAGGAATTTAAGCCATGCGTAGTTATTACTAGATTTTTTTATTAAATGTGATGCATCCAGGCTTATCAATTTATTTGCTCTTTATCTTTTAATTTTTTGTTAGACAAGGAACACCTTTGAATAATTTGCAATACATAACAATTTAGCAAAAACAATACTGTATCATTAAAAAAGTAAATAATTAATAAGAAAGAAGTTATTTAGGGATTCCGTATTTTTTGTAATTAGACTCATGAATGTCTCTATATAAATTTATTTTTTCGCTCATTTCTCCTAAAGGCAATCAAAGAGACTATCCAAAACACAATGAATTGATTCATATATAAGTATAATTAACCAGGATTTGTATTAAGCCGTCTCACCTATATAAAAACTAGATGCACAACAGACTTAATAAAATAGGAAGAAATATGCTGGGTTGAAGCCATTTTAAGTGTCTAAATATTTATTCTTATAGTCAATAAGACAACGAAGAGAAGACAGACATAATAATTGTCTCTTTAGTCATCAGATTCTAAAGTCTTTAAAGAAATTTAAAATAAAGTGAAGAAAAGGCAAAAGTATTCCGCAGTGACGTCATTTAAAGGAACTACTTTTTATGAAACATACATAGATGAGTGTATACCATGACATTTATAGTAGAATTTACTTTTTTCTATTCCTTAAGACTACTAAATTCAAATAGGGCAAGGATTACTAGAACATACTACATGGAAGGGTGACTACTTTTTTCACACGCCGGGAAACCCATACGTAAGCATGACCATTAAATTCTACTTATTTATTATATGTTAATGTATATATAATATTTTTTCTTTTAAAGTGTTTTTTATAATAATTAAAATAAAATATTCAATATAAAAACTACAACTAATCTGAGCCATTTACACTTAAATGAGATCAATTTCGAGAAAAATAATGATGTTGAAATTATATTCTGCATCACTTAAAATAGAAACAGCAAATATTGTGTCAAAAAAGGTATTTTCTCAATAAATTATTTGGAGCTGATGAAGTATATTTTCTTACTATTATTATAATTATTAACTCAGCCTTCAGCAGTCACAATGCTGGCTGTCTGGGGTTTCTAACAATAATGTTTTTGGCTTAAAATCTTCGATGAAAAAGGAGTTGACACTAAGAGCCAAGTGTGGAAGACTCTATCCAAAGGTTATGAGTCTCAAATCTAAGCCAATAAAAACTCAAGGCTTCACTCGAATATGTCAGGGGGCCCTCGGATTGCAGTCGTCCCAATTGCATGGCAGGGCTTCGCCCCAACTGCAAACTTACGAAACGCGGTATGCCTACCCGAGTGATACGCATATATTCTATTAGCAAAGTGATAAATGTATAAATTGAGACGAGTCTACTAAAGAATAAATAACTACTGTAGTGGAAGAAGTACCTACTTAGGTAAAGAGTCGTAAAGAATTATGCCTTGAGTTTGGCCGCCATTTTAAGTCGTCAGGCGTTATCAAAGAGCTCGAGCTTTTGATTCTCTGTTGAATATCCAGTTATGATAGTGGTCAATGGCTCACTTTATAAAGCATCATTATCTTACCTTGTATTACTCCCTTATATAAAATAAGTCCTTTCTTTTCCTCTAGTTGACGGCACTGAACTCTGTTTATCAATTGAGGTATTCAAATACTGGAGACACTCTTATCATTCTCTCTCTCTCTCTCTTTATTAATGAGTTTTAAATAGAAAACACAAATAAAATTTCTTTCTGATGATAACTCTTCCTTTAGGCTTCCTCTGATAACAAGAGAAGCCTTCAGTCAGAGGCTTACTAAGAAACACACATATATATATATATATATATATTTACATTTTAAAGCCAAGAGCTATTCTCAAGTGTTTCTTTTTTGCATCTATGACGACTTTAAGTTGGATAATAATGTATAATATAGCACTTGTGAGCTAGTTGGCAAATATTTTATGTTTTTATAACAGCCAGGAAGGATAATGGGATATGATGGCTTCAACTCTGAATAGTGTAGCGTTCAGATACAGACGCTACGACATCGCTGCCGTCTACAACTTTCTTAATCCATTGAGTCCGATTCCTATATTGAGTACGCAGTCTTCTGTCAATACTGAATAGTCCGCAATATGAGCTTAGCGTTCAGATACAGACAGTACGACATCGCTGCCGTCTACAACTTTCTTAATCCATTGAGTCTGATTCATTTATTGTGTACGCAGCCTTCCGTCAATACTTGTTATATTTAATTTAGGCTCATTCATGTAAGTATGTTGTGTTCATATGGACATTTGTGAATTGGACTGCTGTCACATACAAGTCCTCATAAATTATATATAAAAGTTGTTAAAGGGACTACACTTTACGCATTGTACATAAATATATTTGTGAGTGATCAGGTAATGAAATAGATTAAAGCTTCCAATATAGTACAACTCAATATATAATCGTAATTTACTGAAGGACCTTTAAGCCTGTGGGTCTATAAATCCAAATCTATCTCAAGGGAAAGGATATCACAAAAACATACATTTCCTTTGTTATCTGATTGGCTCATAATTTGACAGCTGGCTATGGGTCCCAAGGATAAAATTTATGCCGTAATGTGCCTCAAAAAACTATGCTACTGCTAAAGCATCAAGCATATATTCCTATACTTCTGTCTAAAGGTTTCTATAGAATGGATGGACAATAATATTATAAAAATACCTATTTTCCCCCTTTTATATTTGATTGGTTAATAATTTAACAGCTGATAATGGGTCCCCAGGATCAGTTCTTGTTGTAATATATTTAAGAATTCTTCTTCATAAGTGGCAAGGTCTTAAACTAAATCATCGTTTCTAGGAAATTGGATAGAGATACATAGACGGGACGGTTCTTTGGAATGGAGTTACTCACAAGTCTCATTGCAGTGACTAAGTTTGAAAATAAACGCTGCAAATGATGGCTCCTAGTCGCAAAGCATAGAATGAATTATAAGAACGTGTATCAATGATCCAATGGGTGATTCATAAAATATGATTCACATGATAAGCCATCACCTATTTATTTTGAATCTATTTTCTTATGATATCTACTGTCATGAAGTTGGGACCCATTGTTATATGTCTCTTTTTTGGCGAATAAATTAGTTTTTTAAACGTCCACTCCTTCCCTTTGAGACCTTTAGATAGACCCAAAGGTCTATGAAGGGAACGTAAGGATCATATTATCATATGAATACTTACTTTTTCCTGTACTATTGCATCTGTTTAAAATTTGAGAACTGGTAATGGGTCCCAATTCGTGAATTCATGTCGTCATAAATATATTCATATGAGACAAAGTTTTGAATGAGGACAACGCTTCATAGTGAGGAGTTAGAGCACCTTGTTTCTTTCATACTATGAAGATTTTTCTAGAAATACAGCATATAAAACTAGAAAAACAAAACACTGGCAATTATGACTTTATCGATTGGATTTTATAAGTTTATTAATGACAAATTGAGGCTCTTATTATGATATTATATATATATATATATATCAGGACAACGCCAGGCCACACACATAGTTAGTGCCTCGCCACAAGCTCCGGGAGCTTGGTTGGGAGGTTCTTATGCATCCATCTCATAATCCGGACCTGGCACCAAGTGATTACTACCTGTTCTTGTCTATGGCGAATGATTTTGCTGGTGAAAAATTAGCCCCAAGAGAAGTTTGTGAAAATTGACTGTCCTACTATTTTGCCAATATGGACGAGGGTTTCTATGATAGAGGCTTTATGAAATTACCTTCAAAATGGCAACAAGTTATCGAACAAAACGGTGCATATTTGGCCTAAATCGGATCATTCTAACTATGCTAAATAAAACCTTCAATTTAATAATAATGGATTTCTTTATACACCTATTATTATATATATATATATATATATATATATATATATATATATATATATATATATATATATATATATATATAGTGCATGGTTGTCTGCATTCTGAGCATTATACAACAAGATTTGTCATGTAGACAGAAAGGGTTAGAATCAATATACGTAGTTTTTCTTTCATATCCCTCAGCATTGATTGTCTATAATGGTTTAAAGCAGACATAGGTAAGAAAAAGAAACAACGTCTTTGCAACAAAACTTTTTGTACATTAATAGTACACAAAAATGACTATCCAAGGCCAAGGCAGTAGTCTTCATAGACATACATATATTTGGAGGTATAACAAACCCTGCGTCAAAATAAAGGCTTCATTAGGCCTTAATATGTACTTCCTTGACTACTGTGTTGCAGCCTCAAGTTCATTGCTTTTCTAACGAATGATAAATATTTGGTTTTGTATTTTTTTAAATTTATGAAAGCTCCTAAAAAATGAAAATATTTAATTGCGAGATGAAGATTCTGACTAAGAGTCAAATAAACACTATTAATCCATCTCCATATTTAATAGGACACTCTCACTGTAACCCGCTACGCCAAAAAGTATTGCTGTGATAAGCAAATTTCTTGATCCTTGGGTGCTCCACAAGTGTTGATCCTAATATCAGAGCTGGGAGTCGGTAGAAAAATCTACCACCGATTTGGTATTCGGTAGATTTTATCTTATATCTACCGAATATCGATCGGTGTGGTAGATAAGCAAAAAAGAGAAATTTATTTATGTATCTGCTCTGTAACTTCATCATATGCATTTAG
Organism: Caligus rogercresseyi; assembly: GCA_013387185.1. Taxonomy (NCBI): domain Eukaryota; kingdom Metazoa; phylum Arthropoda; class Copepoda; order Siphonostomatoida; family Caligidae; genus Caligus; species Caligus rogercresseyi. Next base: position 4,169,470 of record CP045908.1, read on the forward strand.
TATCGGACAATTATAACAAAAGACAATTAACTAACTAATTTGTTATAATTTTTAAGAGATATTTTGATATTTAATACATATTATTTTTATATAAATAATAATTGCACTCGGATTTTGAAGGAAATGGAAGGCAAGAGACAACAAATTATTACCTTAACAGGCTTTTGTTAGTCGTTTTCCGATATTAAATGCGCTTTCAGCTCCGGAATTGTTTATTTATTTTGTAAATTTCAACTTCTTAACACCAGGTAACAATGCTTCCATTTCTAAATACCGATTTAGATTCGGTAGTTGCAGCTCTGCCTAATATCTATACCCACCAACATGGATACTATGAAACCAAAAATCAAAAAAATGTTTCATTGATAATTTTGTAACATTATGACTGATATTGTTATGCTTGTTTGTATTAGGGATGGATCCCAGGGCACTACAGATTGAGGTCGAATCCCAGAGTACATTCGAGTGTACCTAGACCCTTTCCCTATAATACAAAACAACTTTAGGAATGTTTTTTTACACATTCTACCTGAGGAAGAAGCCAAAGAAGTAGTCAGCAATGGATTAATTATAAAAATTGCTGGAATCTGCTTTAGCTCTGTGACTGATTTCGGCATACTTATTACACAATGGAACTGATTCTCTACATAAGATCATTACAGGATGTCAGTTATTCTAGCTTCTGTGGTTGTCATTCCTTGTAAATAAGATCAAAAATGCAACATTCTTATAATAATTATAGGTACATTGAACAACATATATTTTCATATGTTTATACTAAAAATTTCAAACTTCCATATTCATATTTTTTTATAAGGAAATAAAATTTATTTAAAAACAATATATATTTTATATACTTATTGTTCTGCTAGTCTTATAAACATTTATTTGCAATGGATGAAAACCTTGAATATCCATAAAAGCAACAGTCTATAGTAGGGATGCCAGGTGAAATCGGTCAGGGATTTGAGATCCGTCTAAAGTGCAAACCTTTTTATATATATTTTTTATTTGGATACAAAATTTAGTGATTTGTATGATGTTATGATTAATCTTTAGAGGATTAAACTATATCAAAAACCTTTCGTGGGTATCTCTGTAGTTATTTAATCTAAAAATCTGGCTTGAAGCTGACAAAAAATAATTGATCTACCTACTTAATATTGAAGGGTTTGGCAAAAAAACTATTCAAAGGATTAGTAAATGTCTCATGAGCATAGAATCTGAGTGTTATTACAAATGGTATGCGTTCATATCTCAACAAGGCACGTGTGAAGTGTTAGTTTAAAATAACAATTGCTTTAATTATGATAATTGTGGATCCTTTTCTATCAACCAATTGCGTTCTATTTATTAAAACAATCCTAGTTGGATATTTCCTAACATATTTGTCAAGGACTCTCTGATTTTCGTGATAGAGGGCGCCACGCGATATAAGTTAATGCAGTGGTTCCCAAAGTGGGGGGCGCGAGAGCAATTGCAGGGGGGGCGCGGGAAAAACGAATGAATGAAAATATAAATACCGTAGACTAAATACAATGCTAAAAAATAGACAAAAACAAAAAAAGGTTGAGGTATGTATTAATTACATACAATGTGTGAAATAAACTGCAATGGATTCTTAGAACAAAATGTGTGTATATCCTTTTTTTTTTTGGGGGGGGGGGGCGGAAAAATTTCCTATGGGGGCCCAGCAGAAAAAGTTTGGGAACCACTGAGTTAATGCATGAAGGCTTTCTTCCTCTTTTTTTCTCCCTCCCTTTTTTGCTCTGAGATTTAAATGCTTTTGACATTGTTTTTAAAGCATGCGGAGGCTTAGTCGATTTTCTGCATAACACCCGGTGAACTTAGGTATGTTGTATATATTTTAGTGTAATTTTCGTCATTTGAAACTAAGTGATTGATAATTTATATTCTCTTTGTATTTCTGAATACTAAATGGTATTTGCAAACTTCATTGTTTTGCTTTGTGTGTTTAACTGATATTGAATGTCTTATACAAATTTGTAACATGTTTTTAACAATTTATACAGATTTTGTTTTCACAGCTGTTAAACATAATATATCGAAATCCCATTTCATTTGTCCAAATAATCCAAATTAATTAATAAATACATAATGTTAAATAACATTATTAAATAATAAAATAAAGACATTTTTTTCCATTTATTTTATGGCATTAAAAATCCCCTTTTATTTGAAGACATTTAAAAAAATCATTTGATGAATTGTTTTTTATATGAGAGCATTTTGTATACTCGACCTTCATTTGATAGATTTCAAAAGTCGACAAATTTAAATTTAAGAAATATGTTCCAATAGTTTATCTTTGAATTTGATTTCTCGAAAAAATGAATTCTTAACTTTTGAAGTATATAAAGTTTAACAGTAATCATGTCACGTTGATGAACCGTTACGGTTTTTTTTTGCTTTATTCTGTATAGTTATTAGACTGGACAACAGACTTTCAAAAGTCCTTTGCCTACAGGAACCATATTAGCCAATTCCTACATTTTTTTTTCTGCGCTAATTTCAAACATCACATACAAAATTGATTGGCTCTCATTTTTGAGGTACGTTCAAAGTTAAATAACCGTTTTTAAATAAAACGATAAGATAATATTGGTACAATAATAGGCTATCCAATATCCTTACAAAACCGTGAGTACACTGTTCAGTGGCCTTGATTTTTTAGTACAAATAAGCTAAATGGAACTGAAGCATTTGGTTGTTGTCAGGTGTTACAAAGGAATGCAAACCTGAAAGAACATTAACTCACGATGCATTGGTCTATTGAGCATTAGACGCTCATCCTTAATAAATATTGATCTCAACAAACTTACCTGCCTTGTTGTTTGGAACAGAGTAAATTCGATCTCTTGAAATTAATAGTTATATTTATCATTACATTAGATATACGTTATATTATATTGTTTATGATATTATCATTGATAACTAAAACGAAAGTGAAAGAAAAATAATCCTCATTGTGGAAATATATCACTGCCATATGTAATTTTTTTTAAATATTCAAGCATTGTCGACTTTTCTGTTTATTGTCTATGAATATTTTTATACAAATGTCTCAAAACATTATTTTGAAGTTTCCTATCATTAGGTACAGACAGTTTAAGTATGTTAGGCATTGTTTTTAGTCTAATGCATGCAAGTAAGTGGTAACACTAATTAATTTTGTGTTGTAATAAAAAGTCTCTGCAACTTCTCTCGTAATGAAAACCTGAAGCATTTGGTTGTTGTCAGGTGTTACAAAGGAATTGCAAACCTGAAAGAACATTGACTCAACGATGCATTGGTCTATTGAGCATTAGACGCTCATCCATAATAAATATGATTGTTTCGTGATATATATATATATATATACCAACTTTTTCATTAATACTACTATCAGGAAATACTTTTTCATAATCTTATAGAAGACTTGAAAACATTTAATATTCAAAGAAGGGCAATTTGGTAGTACAATTTTTAACCGAATCAATTTTATTAAAGCAAATCAACGACAAATAAAATACTTTTTATTTAAAAGATATGAAACCCCACTTCATGGTTTTAGGTTATCCAAATTAGTAAATAACTTATGCACTACAGATTTTAATACAGCAATTAATATAACTTTAGCTAATAATGATATTCTAAATAAGTATTACAGACATATCGAAAAACGTAGATATGTAGAATACGAGTGGCAAAGTTGATCCCATCAATTCTATAATTATGAAACTAAAAAAAAGATTGGTTCTTCCTTTTAACTGTTTTCATGGATGATAATAACTATTATATTTATATTTGGGTCCACAAAGTAATGAAGTTAATTTTATTACAACAAAAACTCAGTTAATTATATATAAATTTCGTTCTTCAAGAATAGTTCCTCTATATGATATTGTTACGTATTTTAGTGATTTTTTTCATATGTTAATGTGATGATATAAAAACTTATAATGTAACCGATTTGATGGAAAATAAATTGTTGTACTGAGGTACCAAAAAATCTCTTATGTTAATCACAAGTTATACCCATGACAAACTGATAAATGGTATATTTAACTGACTTTAAAGCATTTGGGAATATAATTGAGGAAAGCATTAAACCCCTACATGGTTTTTAATTATAAAAATATGATTAATAGTTGATGCTTCAATATTTTATCAAAATAAAGAAATATAAAAAACCATATTTTAGACATTTTTATAATTTTCCAGGTAAACATTTTTGGTTGTAAAAAATGCTTTTTTAGTAAAGATTTTTTAAGCATAGATATTTAAATAGATAACAATTAATTAATTTTGTGCCTATATAATAACCTTGTTGTAGACATAATATATTTTTTGTTGAGAAAAACTATTGCATTTATGGTTTGCTTTAATGTTTATACCGTAGGAATAAAAATAATATTCTTTTTATGTTAATGCAATTTTAAAAAATACTGACTAAAAATTTAGATAAAAGCCATAAATTCCCTTGGATTTTATTCATAAGTACAACTTTAGTAAACATTTTATCTCATTTTTTAAATATTTGTATTTACAATATGAATATTTATAAGGCTATTGACATGACCATTTGGCGGTAAAGGTCAATGGAAGGGGATAAAGTGGTTAAAAGTTCTTTCGGTGCATTTTATGTTCTTAATATGTTTATGACATTCTTATTACGACTCAGATGTTTTATAGCGTACCGGAGCGTTCGGCTCACTTTAAACCCTTGATTAAGTGGTCGTTGTATTATTCAAGTAATACCTAATTTCCAGAGCATCGACTACCGAACGTAAATCGGTATTTAGAACTGGAAGCGTTGTTACCTGGTGGTGAAGAAGTTGAACTTTAAAAAATAAATAAACAACTCCGGAGCTGAAAGCGCATTTAATATCGGACAATGATTTAACAAATGACAGTTAAGGTAATAATTTGTTTGCTATCGTCTTCCATTTCCTTCAAAATCCGAGTGCATAACTGATTTATATAAAAATAACATGTATTAAATTTCAAATAATCTCTAAAAAAGTTATAACAATTATATCCTTAATTGTCTTTTGTTATAAATTGTCCGATACTAAATGCATATGAAAGAAGTCACAGAGCAGATACATAAATAAAATTATCTTTCTTTCTTATCTACCGCACCAATCGGTATTCGATAGATTTATAATAAAATCTATCGAGCACCGAATCGGCAGTACCGAATCCCAGTACTGCTAATTTCTTATCTTTATTTAAAAGTAATAGGACAGCGCTTCATGCCTGTGGTTATATTATTGCTCAAGGCCTTCCTCCCCTCCTTCAAACGTCATACCTCTGGCAACCATGCCTGCTGCGGACCATACTCAACAGCCTGTGGCAGCTGTCACTCATCCTGTTGGAGCCACTGTGGACATGGAAGACTTGGGTAAATAAAAATGACCTCTTGGGGGGAATGATAAATTATCAAAGCGTTAGTAGATCAGTAGATGCGAGTTGGACAGTCCTCAAATTGAAGGGTGAGGTTCGAATCCTCCCAAAATAAGGGGAAGGTGAATATTGAAGTACTTCTTTTAAAAAATATCCTTGGGTTTTCCTAACTTTAATTTGTATGATATGTATTATACTTCAAAGAAAATTTTGTGAAAGCTTTATGTAAAGTTAAAAAGGAATTTTGATAATACTTGATATTGATGTCTTGTTGCCAAGGGCGAATTGAGGAAGTGATGGTCCCCTAGGCTAAATTGTCTCTGGGCTTCTCTTATGTATCATTAACAGCTTGACAGCCGTCAATTCATAAATTATATTTATGATCTATTGGAATTGACTTGTACATTATCACATATTACGCTAAAATAAATAATTTAACTATAAGTTGGCTACCAATTGGCTTTCTGAGGTAGAATGAGACAACAACATGGCCGTGTGTTCTAGGAAAGTATCTAAGATCGTTAATTCGATTCAACCCTGGATCTAAGTCTCGACCTCAATTCGTACCTTGGACCTTACTCTCAAACAAACCGCCAAAAACAAAAATGAACGTAAAAATATGGTAGGAATTGATAAATAAACCTAGAAATAAGTGTTACCAAATGAAAAATGTTATTTCTACTGAGTTACAAAAATTACTTCGAAGCCATCCTTATATTTTCCTCCTTTGGGAGGAGACGAATCCGGGACCTGAACATTAAGAGTTAATCACGCTTATAAAAACTTTCTTAAAATAATTATTTTCTTTGATTTTAGACAATTTTTCCTCACATGTTCGACAATCTAACCATTCATTTCTACCATCTGATTTATTTATTTCCTATTAAACAGCTGCCATGGGGGTTGCTATGGATGCCATCCGGCTTCAAACTGTCATGGCATGCTAAGCCACGCCGTCCATTCCGCCATTGTAGAGAGGAACCACCTCAGGGACATGGAGTCCTATCACCGCTCACTCTCCGCATCCTACATGCTCGAGCCGCCTCAATCAATCGACATTTTTCTATTTAAATCTGATTTGCTAATTTATTTTAAGGAGGAAATACATTTATAGACTGACTAACTTGTTATTTTGTGTGTGTTCCTTCTATTACCAAAGAAAATATATTTTATCTTAATTCTGTGTAACCATATAAAGACAAGGAGAGCTTATTGGTCTTCAGAGAAGTACGTCATCTTGCTCAACATAAACAAATCTTCTAAGCAGACGTAAATCACAAAAACCTGTCATACACTATTTTTCTATTGTTTATTATCTCAGTCTCAAGACAGTTCGTTGAGCAAGGTCTGTATAATATTATACAGACCTTGCTCAAAAACTCAAGCAAGTTATTATAAAAATATATAATCTACTTCTATCAAAATATCAACTTACGATGACGGATAATCAACTTTGTTTATATTGAACACAGAATACAGCGAACGATGGTTCTCTGCTATTGAAGGGAAGTAGCTCTCTATATATTTAATTATCTATGGAAGAATCCACTTTAGACCTCTACTTATGTATATCTATATGATCAGTTCTCACAAATTCACCAATACATGATCAATATTGAACATTATCGAAGTTTTCACTAACCCTCAGAATAGAAACATGGTTTTTTTCTTAATTCGGCAACTCAATATTCTTTGTTTACCCTCTTGAGATCCATTCGTCGTCAGTTGATGAAGCTTAAATACCATTCATTCTTTTTCTTATCAGAAAGAGGTACTTTCTTTCATTAAGACTCATCATTAAAATAACAGAGGCATAATACCTCGAGAGGTAAACCTTCCGCCGTCCACGGGGTCCTTTAACCTTCCGAGGCGGATTTTTCACGATGGGGCGCCTCGAGGACGGAAGGAGGGTTCCCCCGACGGGAATTCTGAGAGGAAGGACGATCTGGCTACCCGATTTTAAAGCTAGCGACAATGCTATTGGCAGAGATTAGGCTAACTTGAAATATTTATTAGTATTTAGCTCGTTTTGCATCTTAATTCGCACTCAGAGATGCCAAAATTAACACTTGGTTACTTTTTGAACATTTCCAACAACTCCAACAAGTTTATCCGGAACGTTCAGTACTTTTTGGAGTTATCCGGGCAAACAAACCAACGCCATGCAAACAATACCGCCTTCTGCGGAGGTAATAAAAATGCACTGTTGAAATACTCGAGTAAAAGATTAAATTGATGAAGGTCTATTAGGAAAGACATGTGGGGCTTTTAAAGATGAAGGTTCTCTTAACAGCCAAAAGGGAACAATGAATTGTTTCATAATGCCAATTTCTTATTATAACGAGACTTTATCTTTTCCTGGTGTCCAGAAGAAATGACGGAGGAATATGTGGCGTAAGACAGACGGCCAAGAATAAATGGACAAGGAAGAAATTATTTAAGATAGAAAAGGAACAATAATGACTCTGGTGGGAAAATGACCCTAATGCAGGGTTCAGTAACTATTTGAGTGAAATACTACCAGGTATTGATCAAATACTATTTCTCAGATACATTATTTAAATAATGGCAATATTTAGCAATATTAGTAAATGAGTTTCTTCTTGGTATAAGGCAGGGTAAAATATTATGGCCATTTAATGATCTTCATTTTCCTTTTTTATCTTGGATCATTTCTTCCTGGAGGCGTATTTCTCCAGCCATTTCACATTCCTCCGAATAGAAAAACTCAATGAGCTTATATAATACAAGGATAATAACAGCAACCACTTTTCATACTGGAAAAAAGGGAGAGGTTTGTGATTAATTTGATACTATAGTAAAAGAGATCGACAGCGAGAACAAGAAAAATGTTTTCAATCGACAACATTTTTTTCTCTTTCATGTCGGGTATAAAGTAATCCATAGCCGAAAAAAATACATCGATTAACAGAATCATGTAATCTGTAGCGGTATTCATACATTTTTTAAAAGTTATTAAGGATGGATATCAGTAGAAAACAGATTTACTGTGTTAATTATTCCTATTTATTTATTACCAACAACATAAAAAATTATAATTAGTTTCTGCATCAATTTTTATGTAGGTATTTATAAAACCGGAATTGTTTCAATCGAATAGGATAGATATGTATATAAATTGTGCGGCTTGATAGGTAGTTATCATTGCAAGGAGCAAATAGTGGTTTGAGTGTGACTGGGGTAGGACGGGTAGTCTATCCTCGAGATAAGTGACGATCTCTGCCTTAACCACGGGCTGGGCTGCTCTTGCTCTGCCTTGGTGAGTGCTGAAAGGGATGACACATCATATAAAAAAGGTAAAGATGAATAGAAAGAATGAGTAAGGAAGGAATGGCCCAAGATAGAAAAAGGAAAGTAATGACATGCGGAAAAATGGTCCAAATAAATATTTGCCCCGTATAATAATAACCAGAATCTAAAATAGTTAAAAAATTACAATGTTTTCCATTATTTATAAATGCATACCAAATCAATAGTATTTGATGACATACTGAGTAGTATTCCACTCAAAATCTGGGTACGGGTACTTCGATCTCCTACCTGAGCTAGAACACAAAGAGAAAATCACACTTCAACACGGCCATCGTGCTAACATTCCTCACAAACCTCTCTATTATGTACTTATTATAGAAGGTCAGATCCGCGAGTCCCGTTGAACATATTCATGAGCCGAGTCAGTGCTAGGAGCGACCACATTGATGAAGGAGCTCCCAAACGTCTCGTCTCCTCCTCGATCATTGGAGGAGGAGGAGGACGAGACGGGGCAAATATAAGACTGGAATCATGCCACCCGTCCACTCCATTCGAGAAAATTTAATCCCAAGCAATGATGAATCAATGTAAACAATAATAAGACAAGGCAGGAGCAATCTGCATGACGAATACTTTTTTCCTTCTTATTCTATAATAAGTACAAAATAGAGAGGTTGGGAGGAATGTTAGCACGATGGCCGTGTTGAAGTGTGGTTTTTCTTTGTTTCTAGCTCAGGTAGGAGATCGAAGTAAACCGTACCCCAAAATCTTGCCTACCCATGTATTTGGGCCATTTTTGATGAGTTTCTTTTTCCTTTTCTATCTCGGGTCATTCTTCTTGTAGTGGATGCCTATAATTGACAGTACATTGGCACCATTCTTCATGGTTATTTATTACTTGGACCATTTCTTCCTAGAACTTATTTTCCGTGTCCATTTCTTCTGAACACCAGGAACTGACTTACCCTTGAACGTGATTCTTTGAAAGAAAGAAAGGAAAGACAAAAAAGCGGCAACAAATAAAAAGCGCTGACATTTTGAAAACACTTCATTCTTGGCTGTGAGAGCATAAATTCAAAGATACAAATAAGGAACATATTTTAAAATAAGCAATTTATTTGTTTCATTTTTTACGTATTTAACTCAATTTTAAATACATTAATATATTTTTGTATGTACTTTTAAAGAACTGTAAAAAAAA
>CP045908.1:4179452-4191516 GCA_013387185.1 Caligus rogercresseyi
GAAAAAAAATATAGAAGTAAGCTGCTCAAGCTTTTGATTCGTCCATCGATTTTGTATTTCTCTCTCTATCCCTCTTCCCTGCATTTCATTGGTCATGAGGCCCACATAGGTCCACTATAATAATAAACCTTATTTCAATGTCAAATTAGTATCAAGATGAAAGGATAAACACTATGAATATGATGACTAAGAGCTCCACGGGATTCTGAATCTGAGGACACCCTCTGGACTCGAGGAGTATTGAGAGTTTACAAAGGGATGCGTCCTCCGTGTGTCCCGGATTCGTCCTCAGTGGAGGAATCATGTCTACAAGTATTTACGGATGGGATAACGAACAAAACTGATCGGAGTGCATTCCGGAGAGGATCCCTCTGATATGATACTCCTACGCGTCTATGGAAAGGGATCCGAGGTTCTGATTGATAGAGACTCGGAGCTTAATACCATTAGTAAACTACATTCTTTAGGTAATCGTTTAAAAGGGAAAGAAGTGCAATTTTTTTTCTGTCAAACTTGTTTGTCTTGAAAATGAATTATAAATTGAATATATAATGGATAGGAGTGATTTGAATATCCTAAAAGTGATGTGATGTAGTTTGGATCAGTGTCTTAGAGTAGGAGAGTCTGTACGAATGAGAGCTCATTCTGGAACAAATAAATCGGGACCAATGACAAAGTCAAGTCATAAACAAATACAATTTTCTTGTATGTAATAATTTTTATTTTCCACTTAATTAACAATAGAAAATAGCAAATATATTAATAAAAGAGATTTATTCGACTTAAAGAGATACTTATCAAGACGATTGTGTCCCTTTTTAATATTAAATTTGTCATTTTCTATTGTAAATCATGTGAAAAATATAAATTTATAAACAATGGAAGACTATTTATTGTCTGAAACGATATCCCTGATAAATGAAAGGTTTGTAGATGCTTCCTTCTTCATTGATACCGATTATCTATCCTAGATTGTTGCATAACATAGGGTTTCTAGAAAAATGATAGCTAACAGATCTAAGGTAATACGATTATTTTCTATTACGTGGATCACATATTGCCGGGCCGCACAGCAATTAATTGGTGTTAGAGTACACTGTAAATTCACGTTTAACACCCCGATCCAAATAGCCGATAAATAAGTAGTTCCCTTTAAGTATGTGTCTCATAACATGTTGATTGCAATCCAAAATAAATTTGAGGTATCAAATATGTCATATTTTTATATATGGATGTCATTCAAAATACGCCTTGAGAGCAAAACTGCTGCTACTACGTATAAAAATAAAACTAGGACATCATTTAGTCTTCCTTTAATAATCCGGTTTATTTCATTATTTATGAGTTCATAAATTTATGACCTACCAAATGTATATTTCTATATGTTACTTTTATTAAATTCATTTTTTGTTGTTGCTTGTAGGCGAAATTGACGTTTAAAAACATTTATATATATATATATCTTCTATATTTTCCCCAAGAAACATCCTAGCACTTCCTGGCTAGATTACCAATTGAAAAACTGATGTTTTTTAATTAGTTTGTAAGAAGAGTCAGTTTCAAAGGGGTGTAAAATTAAGAGTATCTCTCCTTTGGAAGGAGTGCAGCGTTCCTCCTGGACGTTGAGAGTCGAGCACTGCTTATTTGGATAAAAACATTCATTCGATATCGTTTGGAATCTTCAACATTTATTTTTTAACTTCATTTTTTCATGATTTTAACGAAATATAATATATTTAGATTTGAACTGATTCCATTTAACTTAATAATTATAGTTTAATGTCCATGCAAACTAAGCTGATGTATAGATATGATCTAAGAGTTTTCATATTTGTCATGTTTAGCAAAAAAAATGTTTTAACACATGTGACTCCTACTCTGTTGCTGCATTTAATATTCGCAAGAATATCTTATATTATTTGACGCAACCTTTCATGTTTAAATATACTAGTTTAGGACTACCACCGTACCATTTACCCCCCGTTACTAATATTTGTTATCCCTTAAAGTCCACCTATGAAGTTAACAACTATGTTTTTCTTACTGACAAAATGCATAAGTGTTTAAAACCTATGTTCTTAATATTGGTCATTTAAACATATGACTGTGATATAGGAACATAGTTTTCAAACAATAATGCAAAAGAAAACATAGTTAACTTCATAAAAGGGAAAATAAATATAAGTAACGGGGGGTAAATGACACGGGAAGTAAAAGCCCGGGGGTGATGTCTGGGGGGTCCTGTTACGTAAATATACGAATGAAAACTCGTGAAGGAGCACACGTTTACTTTATTTATAATATTACTTTTTCAAAACATTTAAAAAGTCGTCAAGCAATAGCAATTGCGAAAAAATACTCATCTTTTGTATGTATTCCCTAAATAATTATAAAAAAATATTGGTCAAGGGCCAAATAGAGCTTATTCTTCAATATTAAGAGTAAACTTGATATTTAGCGCTATGTTTCCACGCATCCCGCAACGCCCCACCACAAATATCATACCATTCCTTTTTTGACTCCCAAATAGGTGATCCTTGATTCCAGAAGAAGTGACGAATCTTGAAAATATAAATGATATTTTAAAATCAAAATTAGAAGAAATTGACAAAAGTCAATAAAACAAAATGTCAAAGTCTGGGACTCGCAAATAAAAATGAATGGCAATAAATTACATAATACAAACCTTTCATTTATTGTTGACAAGTTTTTTTAAACAATAAATAATCTTCCTTTTTCTTAATACTCTTTTTTTACGATTTACAAAGAAAAATGACAAAAAAGGGGTGCGATGGCCGTGCGTGTTAAGGCGTGTTCAACTCTCAATGTTGGGGACGCAAGTTCGAATCCCGTCATTTTTGGTCTACCTCATGATAAGATCTAGGCTCGATAGACTAACTTTAACGCTATAATGCTTATTTATATCCTGTCGGATGCAATTCTATCGAACCATATAGGCAAAAAAATGACAAAAATGGTTTTTATTTGCTAAATATACTATTCTTTCAGATGAATAAGTCCCTTTCTGTTAATCTATATTTGTCATTTTCTATTGTAAATCAGGCTAAATCTATTAAATATATATTGAAGAAATGCAATTTATTTGCTGCTAAAAATTACTCTCAATAAATGAAATATTTTATCTTTTCTGTGTTTGAGAGTCCGATTAACTTTTCTCAGGCTTTAGTATTTTATAAATTTTAGACAAAGTTTAGGACGGACTTCAGTAGGGGGAAGATGACCAACCATTGCGAGGGCACCACAAGTTAATTTTCATTGTGTCCAACCTGATTATATGCATATAAATCATGGAAGCAGCAATAAATGTTAAAAACTTGTATCTAAAAGACATCAAATCCGTTTTTTACCTGATGCCATTTTCTCTTTTCCCTTTAGACCTCTCTGCACCAATATACGCCGTATACGGCAATGGCTTCGCCTATGGCTACACCCCTGGCAGAACACTGGACAAAAACACCGTCAGGGACCCTTCCATCTACCCCTTAGTGATTCAAAGACTGGCAACCCTCCACAAAGTCGCCATCCAATGTCCTTCTTCCTCGTCAATGAAGTCTCGCATATGGGATAAACTAAGCGACATGCTCAAACTTCTCCCAGACTCACAGAGCCTCCGAGAGGAGGTCAGGCTCTGCCAAGAGCACTTTGAGTCCCTGGCCCACATTCCGCACATTAATAGCATCGTTTTGTGCCACAACGATCTTCTCTTGGGCAACATCATCCATGATGAGAAGGGGGGCTCCGTCTCTTTCATCGACTTGAATACGTCTTTGAGAACTATCAGCTCTACGACGTGGCCAATCACTTTTGCGAGTTTGTTGGCCTATCGGAGCCCATTGACTACGAGCGGGATCTTCCGAAGGAAGGCTTTCAAAGGGAGTGGATCGCTCGCTATTTGAAGGAAATGTCTTCTGAGGAAGAGCCTGAGGATGTTCTTGAGCTTGCCCTTGCCTTGGTTCAAAAATATATGATGCTAAGTCATCTCTTTTGGGGCATTTGGTCCAGGGTACAGGCCAGGATCTCCAGTATCGACTTTGAGTTTGAAGCATATGGGAATATACGGTTAAATGAGTATATAAGGAAAAAAGAAAATACTTTCCTGCTTGAAATTATGATTTTATATACATAAAACACTCTTTAAAAAGGTGTTGTCAATTAAAAATTGTTAAAAATAATCGGGATTAAAAAAATGGCTTTCTATAGAAAGGAGTGCCAATGCTTTCATTAATTTATTTAAAACATTACTTTTAAAGTTACGAAAATCATGTCTATGTTAGCAACAATATTTGGTATTTAAATAGCTAATTGATTCCCTAATTCATTGGGTTTTATATTTTTAACAGAATTTCATTGAATGCAGAGTTGAAATTATCAGTCTCTGATAAAAATTGAACCTGATAGTCACATAGAATACTATTTATCAATATTTTTTACTACATAATTTAATTATATCAACCCTTATACAATCAGAAATATATATACATATATATAAATATCATTAATATTGGATAACATTAGAATCTGACACTTTTTAAACAAATTCCAACTTTTTCCTGTTGTAAGCGCAATATTTTTTAGTTATATAAGGCCATTTCTGCTTAGCCAATGATCATGCCTGTCATACTTGTAAATCCAACCTTGGTTTCATTAATGAAAGGAAAAAGTTGTATGATTTTTATCTAAAAGTGTGATGCTTCTCACTTAATACAATACAGTTATTTTAACTAAACAACTACATAGGTAATATAGACATTGTCTCGACTAATGAGGCATGAGTTTTATACTTAATATCCATTTAAATTTATTCTATAGTTATTTTTTATATATCCCTCCACCAATAGTAGTTATACATATATTATCCACTTTCTCTCTGTTTGTACGCGATGGGCGGCCCAACCCCAAGACTTATCCCCATCAAACTTCGCATGTGCATCCTTAGGAATCTTAAGAGTGCCATGGGCGGGTTATATTTTGAGTGGATGAGTTTAAAAGGGAGAGAAAGGCCTCCTCGTTTTGTACAACAGTTTTGTTATAAATCCTGAAATATATATTCATTAATAATATATTCGTATTTTCACAAATTATATTTAAATATATATATATATTTATTAGGACTAACTCAAAATGTCGGACTCAGAGGAAGAGACAGCTTCTGAGAAGCAGTATAAGGTGATCCTTTTGGGTGATTCCGGCTCTGGGAAGTCCTCTCTGGCCCTTAAGTACTCCAAAGATAAGTTTTCTAAGCAGTATAAGCCTACCTCAGGGGTGGAGTTTTACCTCAAGAGAGCAGCTGTCACAAGCGGGGGGAAACATATTACGCTTAAGGTAAAAATGCCGTCGTTATGTTGTATCTTTTAGCACTTGCACAATAGATTGAGACGTGTTTGTTTTTTTTCACAAGGAATTGCTACTGCACTATTATGATGTATGAATCTGTTTAACGTAAGGTCAGCAATGTTCGGTGAGAAGAGAACCAAGGAACCCCCCAGGGAAGTTACTTAGTCATATAAAAAAAACATAAGAAGAGAAACGACCACAACCAACACGTTATCTTTGACATTACATACGTTAAATAGGATGCACACTACAATTGTATGGAAAATGACGGAGGAAAAAATCATCAAAATATCAGAGCTGTGACTACCGAATGTAAATCGGTATTCGATTCTACCGACGGTAGATTTCAAATACCGAACCGATTTTACGATATTCGGTAGAAATGCCGAATACCGTACCGATTGACAGTCGGTACGGTATATTTTAAAAGTATGAGTTTTGTAGCATTCACATAGAGACATAAAGATATAGATAACTTATTCCAGAGAGAAGAGAGAGTGCCAAAGGAAGTGTTTTTATTAAAAAATTTGTCGGTTTACAGGTAGTTGGAGGTTGCGTAGAATGTGGGGTAAAAAAGTTCCATTGAATAAAAAAGAAGTGAAATCTTAATACATAGTTATATTATCATTATTATCGTTTACATAAATTAAATAGCAATGTTGATCTAGATTAATTACATAAGTTTAATATTTAACATTATACATTTAAATAAGATTTAGTAACAAAATATAAGAAATTAACAATACAATAAGATCTTGTATTAAAAAAACACTTATTTCAAATTGGACCTAAAGGGCACGAAAATTCTTTGACGATGGATAAAGTTCCAGCGAAAATTCCCTCCTATTGTGGATCATCTTTTAGGAGTTTTTTTAGTCGCAAGACAAGTATTTTTTTCAATACAATATGATTAAACAATTGAAGTGATTTTCTGTTCCAATTGCAGTGTTGGAGCAATGTTCACATTTACAGAACTAAAAATATACTTTTTTACTTAAGGAGCAAATGTAAGTTAACTTTATATAGCTTTTTTATCATAAAAAGAAATAGCTTTGGATCGTAGAACTTCTTCGGTATGATAAAGGAGCTCACAAAGTGATCCAAGGGATGAAGTAATCCCTTTTTTTCATCTTCATAATAGTTTTCATTAAATAAGTGAACAATTAGGTAAGGATCTATTTCAGAATGCTTCAAAGCATTTCTGCATTCAATGCATTTTAAAGCACTTCAGATCAGATAAATTTATACTTTGACAATTTTGGATAAAAATATCTAATGATACCAATGAAAGAGCTGATTGATAGAATATAATTCTTAAAATACTTTCACACACCCCCAAATTACATTGAAAGCATTCGTTTACTATGGAAGAGACTTACATAACTTCAAACGAAATATTTATATCATATGTATAACTATATTGGTCATTCAAATTCGAAAAATACTGCAAGTTCATAGAAAATATATTTTATTTTAAGGTTTATTGGAGCTTTTTAGAATCATTAGTCTCACCCTTACTGTCTACTGATTATTTCTTTAATAACTAAATACATTTTATACAAATTTACATTGTCATCGTTCAATTTATGTGCATACCTGCAGTGGGCTCATTAATTTGCCTTATCATTACCTCCTTTCTTTTTGGGCGCTGATTGGTAATAACGATGAAAGGTAGGAAAAACGCTTGGAATAGCTCCTCTTTTCAAATACCTCTATCTCCAGAAATGTCTTTATAGTCGGATGACAAAAAATGTTCTGAACAAACTCGATAATCGACGTTATCCTCAGGCTTCCAGTTCTTTCTTCGCAGAGCACGTATCCATTTCTGCCTTGAATGTGAATCAGAAGGTAATCTATGGAATGACCCTCCATTTTCATTATGAGTAGAATTCCTGCAATCCACAGCTACACATCCATTCACCATATTGATCAATAAGTTAAATACAACTTTAAGTTGAACTTATTAGCTTAGTTGAACTAACACAAAAATATTTTAATAGATAGAAGAGTTTGATATTTTTGATTTGCCCACCATAGACACGCAACTCATCGTTTACACGATAGACACATTTATCCTTATTTGGCACTCTCTTCTTCTCTCTGCTTATTCCCTTCAATATCAGATAAACATCGTTCACTGTCGCTTTGCCCAAGCGCTCCCTTGTGTGAAGAACTTGAACTTCGAAAATAAATAAACAACAATAACTTATAAGTATTGTAGATCAGATACATAAATAGACATTCAATATAAGCTTATTGCTATGCATTGAATACATGAAAGTGCAGTTCAATCGGACAATAAGAGATAGTTAATGATTTTTTTTTGCTATATTCCCACAAAATCCAAGATCATTTTATTTATATAAGATTAGTATGTACTAAATTTCAAATAATACCTAATAAATTATAACAAATGATGTATTCAATTGTCCTTTGTTATAAACTGTCCGATTGAAATGCATATGAGAAGTAAAAGCAGATACATAAATACATTTCTCTCTCTTTCTAATCTACGTACCGAATATCGATCGATACTGTAGATATATAATTGATCTACCGAATACGATTTTGATCGATATTCGGTATATACCGAATATCGAACCGGCGGTAGATTTTCCTACCGATCCCAGCTCTGATATATAAAGGGAAAATAATAAAAATATTTAAAAAATGTCAAAAGGAAAAATTTCGACAATCTATGATATATATCATTTATCAATCACAGATTTTGTGGTCCTATTCACAAAAAATATATACATATATATATATATATATATATATCAGGTTTGTGAGCGTTCAGCTTTTTTTTGCGTCAGCGTTCCGTTCAGCGTTCAAAAAATAATAGCGTTCCGTTTGTGGGAGAACCTTCTCATCCCTAAATGACTGGACCGAGGCTCGTGTAATACTAACTTTATTCTGTATAAATATTATATTATTCTATGAAGAGTTATATATCTCCCTCTTTCCTTTTGTCTTTTGGAAGAAGGGGAGGCGAGACACGTTAAGGTTCGCCTCCTTGGAGTGACAGCTTACCACCTCTTGCTGTCCGCTACACGTTCAATGTTTTTGCGTTCAGCGTTCCGTTAGCGTTCAGCGTTCAAATATTAAAAAAAACAATGTGTAATTTTGAAAAATGAAGTACTATTTAGGGGTTTTATAATAAAAATGAGCCCGAACCGACTTTCAAATGATATAAATTTGTTGACTGGATCTAACCAGGGGTTCCCAACCTGGGTCCGCAGAACGTCTATATTCACTACATAAGAGGGTCGCCAGACTGGAGATTTTTCTATAGGGGGTCGCCAAAAAAAAAGGTTGGGAACCCCTGATCAAACCCCAAACTTGTATATATTTTTTCCTGACCCGTAACAAATATCATTATATTAATAGTTTTCCATATATAAAAGACTAACACGCCAGTCAGCATGAAAGAAACTTAACTATTTTCAATCTGATTAAAACCAACTTCAGATCAAATATATTTGAAAAAGTGTCGAGATGACCAGACTCGCTTATTTTCGAATAACGGAGTCCGAGTTCGATATTAAGAATCTGCAAAATAGTATTTTAAACCTTCGATGTATGAGTAACTGGATCCCTACTTTCTTCCGTAATGGATACATTACATTTTAAATTATAATCATATTTAAGGTGTAATAAATCAAGACAAATACGAGATCAAAGCTATATATACAAATTAATATTATAAAACAACATTATATGAATGCATCTTTTTTTAGAGAGATGTATTTTTTAATCATCTTTGCAATATAAACCCATTTAATATTATATAAACACGAATCAACCATTTACTACATTAAAATGAAGTTAATAACGTCTTAGTCATTTGAAAATAACTTAATCTCAATATCAATTATTAACATTAAATTTATGCAAGGAACAAACAAAACGCAAAATATTAACTGCAACTGTTGTAAGGGTAATTTTTTGTCTGATCAATGGCGTCAAATTATCTTTTTTTAAAGCAACAACAAGTTTGTAGGTCGCTTGGCCTATGGGAATGTGCAAAGAATGATCTTACATTCCTCAGAGTACTTTGGTTGAGACATTCGCGACATCATGGCCCCTTAAAATCTATATATCTGCTATATCCAGGAGAAACCAAAATAATAATTATCATCTATAGTCATCATACATCCATATACAATTGTGACGTGCGAGTATTAAATGTTACCAAACTATGCTAATTCTAGGAAGCGTACAGGGACTAACTGTAAATATATATTTTTGTTTGTCGTAGACTGTCATTTATTCTCCCTGACGAATGAAAAAGCTGAAGAAATTAATACTGTCCTCGTATCCGATTCCTAATATTTAACTCTCGAGCCCTCCTGTTGTGTTGGGATACCTTTAGAGAGAATATATAATAAGTATATTAATATCCCAGAGTCGTCGCCATGAGATTGCACGGCAGGAACTAATAAGAAGGAACGACACGTGTGAGAGGGTCATGACTAGAAGACTCCTTTATTGACACAGAAGGAAAGGGAGGAAATATATACAAGGAAAAGGAATAGAGAGACAGAGTATACATGACGTCAGAGTGTCCTCCAACGTGACGTCAGGGACATAACATCACCCCCCAATCAACTCTTGCGAGGGCGGAGTTGATTTATGTGTCGCGTTCGGACTTCCGCTCCGACCTGGACGGTCCATAGGGCATTGCCGATAGAACCGTAGATTTTTCCCGGAACCCACTTTGGGCCCTTGGGTTGGAAGCTTCGGCACCAGACAGGAGTATCCTTTGATAGGGACTTCTTAGAGCATTTTTGAGGAATGAGACCATCTAGGCAAGTCCGGATCGGGCGAGAGAGTTGTAGTTCCGCAGGAGTTCTACCTGAGGAGAGAGGAGTAGCGCGGTAGGAGGAGAGTAGCGTGTCGCGGTAGGAGGGTGGAGTATCGCGGTAGGAGGAGAGAACTTCTTTCGAAGAGAGTTTGGTTTTTTTGGAACGAGGTCCTCTTCTGGCCAAGAGGTGGAGTTAGAGAGATAACTCGGAGGCCGAAGAGAGATTAGACCTAAGTCGAGGCAAGAACTTGAACCTAAGATTGGTTGGTTCACATCTGTAACTACGAATTCCAAGACTTTGCGGCATCTTTTCAGAGAGACGGGGAGAGAGATGACCCCATTAGATTTGACCTTGCCGCCACCGAAAGTCATAATGTGTCCTTCAGGTCCACGAATCCGAGAGTTAGGACAGAGAGTCTTAGGGAGGATGTTCACATTTGAACCCAGGTCGAGTAGGAATGGAACCTGTTTTCCTTCCACTAAGAGGGAGACGAATGCTCTTTTGGAGGGAGCAATGAGAGGGGAGAGTGAGGAGTTGCAGGCAATAGCGTTGGAGACTCCATTCGTACAACAGGACGCGAAGTGGTCCAATTGCGAACATTTGGAGCATATTTTGCCCACAGCAGGACAGAATCTCCTCTTGAGAATGTGAGGAGTCGCGCAAAATTTACATACCTTCTTCAAGGGAGAAGAAGGAGGCGGCTTACGAGCATGAAACTCCTGCGGGGCGTTCTTTTTGGCTCGCCATGAACCTTTCGGACCTTTATATTCCGACGCCATCGCAGTATGTTCCGCCACCATCTCGCGAGAGTGAGCTTCCGCGGACTCCAGTGCTCGTCCCAGTTGGACGACTTCATTCAGTTTAATGGCCTTTCGCTCAAATGCAGACCGGCGAAGTTTAAGGTTAGAGGTGTTTTTGATGATGGTTCCCAAGACCACATCATCCTCATAAGGAGCCTGGCAGGAAGCACAAGTGAGCCGACAGAATTTAGCCTGTCCCCGAAGGCGAGTAAGGAAGTCGTCAATGGGCTCACCAACGGCTTGCTTCATTTCAGTGAGGCAGAACCGTTCGTAGAGAACAGATTCTATGGGGGAGAATGCCTCGGTCATGGCTCGGAGAAGGGAGGAGTAGCAGTCCTCATCGTCTTTAGTCTCGATGGAGAGGGTTTTGTGCCAGCGTTGCACCGTTGGGCCTGCGCAGTGG
Organism: Caligus rogercresseyi; assembly: GCA_013387185.1. Classification (NCBI taxonomy): domain Eukaryota; kingdom Metazoa; phylum Arthropoda; class Copepoda; order Siphonostomatoida; family Caligidae; genus Caligus; species Caligus rogercresseyi. The sequence goes on from CP045908.1 coordinate 4,190,819, forward strand.
AGGAGAAGAGCCTTCTTTTGCTCTGGGGGCAGCTCCCCACAGAGAGAGAGAAAAGTCTGGAACTCATCGTTCCAGGACGACCATCGATGACCTCTACGAGGAGCGGACATGTCGAAGGGAGGAGGTTGAGACACTCCTAAGCGGTTTGTTCCTGAGAGAGAGTCCGTGGCAGAAGGAGGAGGAGTAGGGACCGAACCGAAGTCGTAGGTCTTAGGATCGCACCACACGACTCGATATAGTGACGAAGAAGTGCAACGAGCTCAGGCTTCCGTTGACTTTTAAGGGCTTCTTCAGAGTCACCTAACTCCATGGAGAGACACTCCGCACGCAGCTCGGCGGTAGTGAGCTTGGGTAACAGTTTTACCATCCTAGTCAGCCAGATGTTGTGTTGGGATACCTTTAGAGAGAATATATAATAAGTATATTAATATCCCAGAGTCGTCGCCAGATGTTGTGTTGGGATACCTTTAGAGAGAATATATAATAAGTATATTAATATCCCAGAGTCGTCGCCAATGAGATTGCACGGCAGGAACTAATAAGAAGGAACGACACGTGTGAGAGGGTCATGACTAGAAGACTCCTTTATTGACACAGAAGGAAAAGGGAGGAAATATATACAAGGAAAAGGAAATAGAGAGACAGAGTATACATGACGTCAGAGTGTCCTCCAACGTGACGTCAGGGACATAACACAT
>CP045908.1:4191616-4221771 GCA_013387185.1 Caligus rogercresseyi
TGCCGAAGTTTTACCTCGCACCGATTGTTTATTACATACTTAGAGAACCAAAGAATAAAATTCATTATAAGAAATTGATATTAATACTTTGTCCAAAAATTATTGCAATTTAGTATTTTGGAACTCTTTTATTTTATATCTTCTTTATAGATTAATTTTCGCCAAATGTATAGAATATTGATATTTTTTGTAACAATAAGCTCAACTCAAATATGATTTGTTGATTTTGACTTTTCATTAATGACGCATAATGAATAAAAACTATTTTTGAATACAACTCAAATGGATTGTAATCAGTTGAATTGAACGCCAAACAGCGGAACTTCCACAATCTTGCATTCACATATACCTATATTTTTGGTTCTCTAACTTACTTGTAAAATACATTTGTAGGGAATTTTTGCTATTAATTCAAATATTACTCAATTCATGAATAAGACCGTCAATATGTAAAGAAAAAAAAATATTGTGCGATTAGTAGCTATCCGTGCATGGTTGTATGTATGGGAAATCATGGTTAGTTTCTGTTTGTTCATTCAATTGCCTGAGTTATAGTTTCAGTTATGCAATTACTTATTTTGACGAATTGTTTTTCATATTATTTTCTCTTAGTCTTAAGCCTTACATACAATTTCTTCATTAAAATGTAATACTTTTTAACCAGAGTGAATCGAAGACAAGATTACTCTAATTAATTGATTTACCCCTTGTTACTACAAAACTTTGTTATCCTTTCAAATACTACAATAAATTATAGCGTTTGGCAGTTCCTTACTTATGACTGAATGTTGATTAATAGTTGCATTTTGTATATATATAACAACTAAAGATAATTTTTAATAGTAAAAAAATAAATAATATGATTAAAAATAATATTAGGATATAATTTAAATTAATTAATGTTAAAATTATTTTAGTACACAAACAATAATATATAGCCATTGTTAACTACTGCCACCTGTCTATAGAGTCCACTCAAGTTTTCTCCACATAGGAAAATGATTTGTTGATTTTTCATTGATGACGTCATAATCAATAAGAAAATATTGTCTAAATGAATTTTTGACTGTAACTTAAATGGATTAGAATCCGTTGAATAAAACTCCAAACAGCGGAACTTTCAGTGAAAAAGTAAGGACCATAAGCCTTCTGTGTTTAGCGGCCACCTGTTTTTTTTTTGCGGTTATATTTTTTTAAATTCTGCTGATCAAATCTATAAGGCAGTGTAAAATATTAACTACACTAAAATACCAAGACAATAATAAATAAATAAAAAAATACTCTCGACAGTTGCGTTAAAATAAAAACATGCATGAACATTGTAGAACATATTTATTTCAAGAGATTATAACCTTATATACATGAACGAAACAGCGTTTATTTATTCTTTAAAAAATCCCGATGACGTCGCGGCCACCTGTGTTTAGCGGCCATTAACATAGAAAAATCCCCGTCACATCTGATTCAACCGATTTCATTAAGAAATTAGTGTATATTTGAATAACAAATTTGTTGTTTATTCTTTCAAAACAACGTGATATTACGTACTGGTTATGAATGGTAGTCCAATGTGTTTTGCAACGACGCCGACTTAGGAGGGTTCGTCTCGTGTGTTTGTATGTAAGAAAGGAAGAAAGACGTGTGGAAATGGTTATAATATTACAAGGAGGTAAGTCCTTGATATTTAAAAAAATTCCATATTTGTTTTTGATACATTTCACAATTACTTTAGCTTCATCTAACTATTCATTATGTTTGGGGCTATATAAGGGTAATGACGTCACTTATAAATAAATAAATATATTACCTATATATAAATATATATATATATATTAAAATCAAAAGAGATTTCTCATCTCTAACAGAAGTTTAATGAGGCGATAAAGTCCCATTTTGGAATGAAATATTTGGCTTTTGCTATTCCAAATCTTTAGAAACATTAGAATTTATTGACATTTTACCTGAAGAAATCTAAGGGTTTGTGGTACATGATAAGGAGTATTTAATCCCAATTCATAAATCTATTTAACATGACGTCATGATATAAAGCTTCAATGGGATTAAAGCCTGTAATAACTTTGCGTCTAATGGAACTGACAAAACATGAACCCCCTTTCAATTAAAAAATCTACTGAATATATATATATATCCCCGAAAACCCGAAACCTTGCCCTGAACATTGAGTCTTCTTAAGGATTTTTTACATGAGCTTGATAGATTGGAATAAAAAGGGCGTGAAAAATGTTGTAAAACTATTAGTATTTAAAAATATGGCATCACTACTGGCTATTAATGAGTGAAACTCAGTCAGAGGTAATACTTTCATCCAGTTAAAAACCATTTTTCATGAACCTGGTGTCATTTACGAATCGTTTGAAATATACTGTTCCAAGATATGCAGTTAGAATAATATGATTAAACAGTTTTTCCTCTTGAATGAAAAATAAATTATTATTACCTCCGCCGAAGGAGGTAATGTTTTCACTGGCGTTGGTTGTTGGTTGTTTGTCAGCAGGATAATTCAAAAGTACGGAACGGATTCAGATGAACTTTGTGGAGTTGTTGAAATGCCAAAGGAACAAGTGAGATAATTTTGGCATCTCGGAGTGCTTCTTTAAGATCCAAATGAGCTAAATACTAATAAATATTTCAAGTAGCCTATTCTGCCAATAGATGTCGTTGTGCTGTGAAATGGGTGCCGGGAGCGTCTTCCTCTCGAATTTCCATCGAGGGGAACCCTCCCCCGTCCCTCTAACGGCCGCCCCGTCGCGGAAAAATCCGCCTCGAAGGCTCATAAGGACCCCGTGACGGCGGAGGTTTACACTGTGTAAAATGCCTCTAGTTGTTTTGTCATTCATGACAATTAATTGTTACATTGACGATAGAAGTAGAAAAAAAAAGAAAATAATGTACATTGTTGTAATTACGAAAAGACATTAATAATTCCTTATAATGCAAGTCATTGTTTCCAGATATGACACAATCATATAGCTTATTACGAAAAAACATTATTCAATATTTTTTATAAAGTCATAATAATTTGTTAAAATATTACGTAGTTATAAGAGAATTAGAAAATTTTGTGCGTAGATACTGTTTTTGAGGGGTTGAATACACCTATTAAAATGTAGTGTTAAGTCAACATTGTTTTGAAACTATGACGCAAGGGTCGCCATAGTGAATATGACCTTTCAGAGATCCATTTATGACTGTGATAGCCTTATATAAAATACACACACGTCTTAGAGCATTTTATAAGTGCTACTTAATGGGGGTGAATGTCCTTGTGTCTATCAATATTTTTTATATGAACATGAACTCATTGTTTGTTTTTTTCAATGAAGAGATTTTTCCAAGGTGATAAAATTAACCCTCACAAAATTGTCATAAGATTATAAACCTCATCATTCACCTATTTTTCACATTAATTGTCACAGTTTTTTAAATTAATATATAGTTACAGTCGTCCCTTGCAAAGTCACGACGGCCCAGATCCACTACACGACATGGCGATAATATAGAGGGTCGCAATGTTGAATATATTGAAATGTAGAGAGATTTGACATCACCCGTCGTTTAAACTACCGCCATTTTGCCTTGTTGTCGAACGTGCGTCTGAATACATGACCGCGGCCGGACCTTTTTTCGGGGGCTGCCATTTGCTTTTTTTTTTGTGCCTATATGGTTCGATAGAATTGCATCCGATTGGATATAAAACAGAATAGCATTATAATTAGTCATTCGAACCTAGGATCTTATCAATGAGGTAGACCAAATATGACCATCCCCTCCCGGGATTCGAACCTGCGCCCCCAACATTGAGAGTTGGACACGCCTTAACACGCACGGCTATCGAGCTCCCTTTACTTTTGCGAGATTTACCAGTTTTCAACCTCAAACATCTTAAAAAACACTGAATATTTCTTAATTTAGTACCCCACATTGTAAAAAACGGGAGCCAAGCCGTCGTCGCGTAGTAAAAGAACTGCAAGATGTCGAGGGGCGAAGATGCGAGGGCCAACTGCATATTTATCAAGAAAAAGATGCATAAATGTAGTTCTGCCTATTTGGTCCTAATTTATTATGAGTGTGGAATAAACTTATTGCCATTCAAATTAGCTCATCGAAGGATATTTTTAAGGATGTTCATCATCGTATAGCCTTCCTCTCTAAGAAAGGAGTCCAAACTGAACCCTTACTAGTATTAAAGCACGAATAAACATAAGGACTAACAAATTATTTAATTATTTGTTATTAATTTGCAGACATAAATTTACATAAAAAAACTACCCAATTCCCTTTTGAAATCCATGTGATTATTTGTTATCGATTTTTTTGTTGAGAGTAGCGTAAGCCTTTTGGAAAAATCATGGGTCAACAACTACTTGGACTAATCGAGGGATATTGCTTAACAACTGGCTTTTATGCACTACACATAACCATATAGATTGAGGTATATAAGATGATTTTAACGGTTATGAGTAAGGCTGTAGGCAATACAAAAACAAACATGTAATCCTAGTAGTTAACTACTCAATGACGTCATTGGAGAACGATTATATCTATCTATCTATCAATCTCTCTATCTATTTATAAATATATATATATTGGTTTTAGGAATATTTACATATATAAAACTTATGCACAAAGAAAATCTGTTAAAGCATTTTTTGTTGGGAATTATTGATAGTAGTAATTTTTCCTTTATCCTTTCCTTTATATATGAACGAAAAAGTACTCAAAATGGGCTCAGTTTATAAAACAAAACTAACCAAATGTGCTCATTAATGCTCAATAAAGCTATTTTGAATAATAAGCTGGGCCCAAAAGTCAGTAGTTCCTTTAAAAATGCATTTTATACAAAAGTGTCGTTAAGGAAAAATTCCTTCTATCAATAGTTTCAACAAAAAAATGCTTTATCAGATTTTTTTGTGCATAAGTTTTATATATAAATATTCCTAAAACAATATATATATATTTATAGAAAGATAGAGAGATTGATAGATAGATAGATATAATCGTTCTCCAGTGACGTCATTGAGTAGTCACACTGCTATATGTTTGTTTTTGTATTGCCCAGACCTTATTATACAGACCTTGGCTGTAGGTATCTGGTAAATCAACTTCAGGGTATAAACGACCTTAAGGTAGCATATAGGTATATAATACATATATGGCCTTTTTACATATTTATTGCATATTTTTACACAATTTGAGGAGGATGCGACTTATTTATAAAAAAATCTCCAAAAAACGCGAGTTTTTGTGGACTTTTTTTCAAAAAAAGCCGTCACACTTATCCAGAATGACGACATTTACAAACATTGATTAAACTTTAATTAAAAAAGGTCGTTACTTTTGTGCATATTATTTTTTTGCCTATATGTTCCGATAGAATTGCATCCGACAGGATATAAATAAGCATTATAGCATTAAAATGAGTCTATAGACCCTAGGATCTTATCAATGAGGTAACCCAAAGTTGACCGTCCCCTCTCGGGAGTATTCGAACCATCGCCCCAACATTGAAACTTGAACACGCCTTAACGCACATGGCTATCGTGCTCCCTGCATATGTTTATAATTGTTTTGTATATTTAGCCTTTTTGCTATTTAACAGAATATTTAGTTAGTTTTTTTCTGCGTATTTCTGGGTTATATATTTGATATTTTTTAGCTGTTATTTTATCGTTAATTCCAAGAAACGTTTTTTATCGTTTATAAAAATTGAAAAAAATATTTGTTTTATCATTGTCGTAAGTTGAGATAACAACTGTATTATGTAAAATGACCACTCAATCACTCCATTGGGTATATATATATATAATGATCCTTGTTGGAATTGATAACAGCTCTGCATAGCTATACACATTTCATTTTCCACATCAGTAAGGCTGAAGATATCGGAGTTCCAATAGTTTTTCGAAACAAAACAATACCATATATTTGTTTTACATTTATTTATTGACCCCATGACTTAATTCAATAGGTATAACAACGGTTATCACACGATATGGAGAGATTTAAGTCCTTGGATAAATTAATAAAGATCAAGGACAAAAAAAAGTATCCAAAACATTTAATTAATTAAATAAATTGTCAGGTAAAATAGTCTCAATTTTTATATATAATGTTTATATAAAACATTGGAAAACTCTCCCCTAAAACATTCAATTCAATAATATATGTATTACCGTATTTTCCGAACTATAAGGCGCACCTCGGAGCCATCATTTTTTTTCTTCAAAAACTGAACATGCGCCTTATAATCCATTGCGCCTTATATATGGATCGATATTGAGTCCTTGTTTGCAGCATCATATGGTGTATGCATAACATAACCCAACATCTACTGTAGCGCCTTCTAATGCCTTATATACGGTAAAAGTTTTTAAATATGTCATTCAGTGAAGGCAATTATAGTGCAGAAAATATGGTAGTTATTTTTTGCCTTCCATTACTTAAATATATGTACGTACTTATATCATTTATATCAGAGTCTCTATCCTCCCCAAAAAGGAACCTTGTTCGAGTGGGGGTCGAGGTTTCGTATTTGTAAAATGATGTAAATTAGCGAATATTATTATATCTACATACTTCAGCACATTCCCTTGTACATATATTGATATATTGTACTATATATATTATATATACTTCATCACGGCGTACCTGACCTATAATTTATATTCAAACACTGACTCATCACCCAGCTATTCATCATCATCATCCTATGTTACTAATCGCTACTTAATATCATGTATTAACAATAAGTATTATTTATAGTCGTATAACAAACTGTGAATAATAATAATAATAATGTATAAAATACAAACTAGAGGCACTATCAAAAACGTATATTTATAGAGGCAGAATTGATTCAATTTAATTCTCTTTAATACATAATGGAAAGTTCAGTCATTGTATTTTTTCTACCTTAATAACTTGTAGTCCTTAACACTAGAAAGACGGCAAAGTATTTCTACCTAGAATGACGGAACAGTCATTTTGACTTCTCTGTTAATTTTTTAATTTGTTCTCAAACTATACTTGATATTGGAATGAATAATAATAAATATTTGAGATTATAAAATTTGGTCAATAAAAATGGTCAAATAAAAAATAAAAACTAGATTTTTAAATATTATTTACAGTAATTGGTTTGCATTTTAAGAGTGACAAATTTTACATAATTTTCGATTTTCCACTTTTGTGGTACATTTCCACATAAGATTCTCTTACATCTAAAGAATTTGATCCTAGATTTATGATTCTTGCATTTTGCACTTGGCAAACTTTTCTCTTCACTGGGTCTCTTCTTCATTATCATTTTCTACACTACTAACATCTTCATCGTTTCCACCATACTTGGCTTTGTTCATGGATTGTAGTTCTTGCATGAGTTGCAAGATGAACATCCTTCGGCTTATTTTTGTTCCATTGATCTTATTGTATATTATTTTAGTATTGATGGCGCCATATCTTAAAAATTGTAGAAAACCTCGTCTTGATGCCACCTAGGCGGTATATAAACGAGCCATCTTATCTATATATTATCAACTCCAGATTTGATCTGGTTGTAAAAAGAATCACTTTCTGGAAGTTTTTTTGTAATATCAGCAATACCAACCGAATTGTGTACAGAACTTAGGACTATAACTTTTTCTAAGGCTTGCCTTGATAGACCGTAAAAGTGAAGTCTTCATGCTTCAATACTATTGCATAATGCAGAGGCTGTTTCATGTTCTTGATTGCTTTGGGCACCTCCCTCCTCATTTTTTTCATAGTTCCCACAATGCTCGTATTCTTTTTTTATAGTGATTTAGCCAGTTTTAGTGAAGGCTTCAAATAAGGGGATATGATAGTCTTTGATGTGAAAGAATATACTTATTAGAGGTCGACCGATGTATGGGTTACTCAGCGCCGATAGTACCGTTTTTCAAGCTGTTGGTATCGGCGAATTTCGGCATAATAGTTGCCGGTAGGTTCATATCTTATTATTCTTTAGATTTCGTCTAATGTATTTTGAATACTTTCCGGGGCTTTCAAATATATGTAATCCTTCAAACACCGTAAGAGTGCCAACTCAACGTTATTTTTCTGTCGTAACATATGACAAGAAGTTATTTTATAAAACATATAGGGTTATCCATTTTATATTTTCTAGTTTATTTATAAGAAAAAACTAATGTGTCGAAAATAGGGTTATCGGCTTTCTCTGACAAAACTATGGGTAGTATGTCGGCCCTTAATGTAAGTATCGGTCCACCTCTAATACACATATATATATAACTGTTATTTTAGCAGTAGAACGATCCATAAAAAAATGATGGAAAAGTCATAAAGTAACTGATATGTCATAGAATTTCTTATGTTAAACGCCATGCTACCTTAACAAATACTACATTATGTAGCGAAGTATGTAGCTTATATTAATCCTACATATGTGTTTCTACTCTTCATAACGATATGGTAGAGTTTTGAGATTTCCTTCTATATATTTCACAGTACAACAATGACAATCACAGATTGGTGGAAAAGAGTCCAATGCTTATTTTCTTTAATAGACTTTGATACAAAAAGTATGTTGTAAAAGATAATGTTAACAGAGTCTAATAGCTTTTTTAGTCCTCTTTTTCCTGTTTACATCCCAGACACCAAATAATATTGTACTGGTTGCACAATAAACTAAAAAGTAGATATAAACATCATGGGATATCTTAAGTTTATTTATGCCACAAAGCTGATAATATTTTCTATTGAAGTCAATGAAGCATTCAAGGAAGAAATCATCGTATTTAGACTTAGACAACATAAGCAAGGATTCAAGCAGTTAAAGCCTTAATACCAAGTCTTTTGTAGAAAAAAAGAGAAATAACATAGTTGACGTAAAATTAAAGTAATAAATAAAATCTATCAAGCCAAAACATAGGTTGGCGCATTACTAAAAAGTTGTTGCTTGATTTCCTTTAATTCTAAATATTTTCACACAGATTGGCAGCCATTTTATATTGTTCTTACGTCATCAAACATACTATCTAAGTCAAGTGTTTTTGATAATTATTCTTATATGAAATTCAGTTATCATTGATCGTGATCCAAGAGCAATTACACAATTATAATCTTATATTTTTCATCCGGAATCTTACAACTGATTGTAATATAACCAGTATTGTATTATGCATGATGATTCGTCAACTTTTTCAATTATAGATTACATTTTTCTCCGTTTATATATATTGACATTTTATTTATAATAATAAGAGACAAATTTAAAAATATAAACACACGCCTTACTTTCAGTGCTGCTTGGATGGATACCGTCCTCCGAACACGTCTTCTTGAAGGATTGTTTAGCAACTGAGGAACTCCTCGGATGGGAGAGTCTCTTTTTATGATGATGCACTTGATGATATATTTTTCATATTCAAAGTATGTACAGCTTATATATGTGTGTTATGGTGATAATTGGAGCATAGGGGTACTAATAGACAGTAGCTAAATGAGGCGGCGGCCTTCTACAAATTAATAGAGGCTCTCCCCTATGGACTTATTATGGGCATATATAAAACTGTTACCTTCATATTTAATAGAAAACTAAGTTTATTCTTATTTCTTATTTGTTAATATATTTGAAAACGAACAAATTCATTAAAAGGGCCATCTGTTCTCATACAGTGAGGAGAGGATTTACTGTGTCAATTCCCTTCCAAGGACAGATGAGGACTTTAATCACGCATTCATCATCTTGTTTGAGAGGACATATCAAGATTAATGAGGGGTACAATCAGGTTAATCAATATATTCATAACGCATATTGACATAAGGTCATGTAATAGATATAATATAGAGGTACATACTCGAATCACTGGGCAATAGGAAGGATATCTTTTGGTAGAGTAATATCTATGATAGAACAAAATATGGAACATTCAACTCAGCATTTAAAAGTTTGTTATTATATTCATTATTTAAAATATGCTAATATATGATATTCTAAATAATTAAATATAACGCAGCTAAAATAAACAGTAGTTCCTTTATAAATTATTTCTTGATTATATGATAAAATATATACACTCAGAGAGTGCAAACCTCCGCCGTCACGGGGTCCTTATGAGCCTTCCGAGGCGAATTTTTCACGACTGGGGAGCGTAGAGGGACGGGGGAGGGTTCCCCTCGACGGAAATTCCAAGAGGAAGACGCTCCCGGCACCCGATTTCACAGTACAGCGACATCTATGGGCAGAGTAGGCTAACTTGAAATATTTATTAGTATTTAGCTCATTTTGCATCTTAATTCTGCACTCAGAGATGCCACAATATAATTACTTGTTTCTTTTGGCATTTCCAACAACTCCACAAAGTTTCATCTGAATTCGTTCCGTACTTTTAGAGTTATCCTGCTGACAAACAAACCAACCAACAAACCAACGCCAGTGAAAACAATACCTCCTTCGGCGGAGATAATAACCTGCCATTTTAATGACATTAATCAAACTTTTACTTATGAAATGCAGAATTGTTCCCTTAAAAGTGTTTTATGTTTTCATATTTCTATGAATCTAGACAATACCAAACGGTTGAATTACTATAAAGAGATTACTCATATAGACAACCAAAAAAAAAAAAAACTTTAAACATCTATAAACAAATTATTCATAAACATTAAACAAGCATCTGTATGGTGTTAAATGTTGAATACATTGATAAGTTCCTAACATGCCATCTAACCGTGACTTTGTACAACTAGTCCAATTAATGGAATATGATTTGATTAACTCAATATATTTCATTTAAACAAATATTGATTTAGGTATGCATCAAATATTAAAAAAAGTTGAATCAATAAGTGCAGAATAATTGCAAGATAATGATTTAATACATGATTGACCTAGATATTAGAGCAATATAGTATTAGCTCAAGGTCTCTTACTAGAGACTTGTTTTGATCATTCTATAGAAGTGAAAATGTTACGCCCCCTCCGACACCGAGGATTCATGGGTCACTGCGGAAAGGACACCAAATATGATCTTTTGAAAATCAAAATATTTTAAAAAAATTATATATATAAGCATTGAAATACTTTAAATAGTTACCAAATATGATATTTTTCTATTGTTTTACCTCTTGTTTAGATAATTACTTTTAACTTTTATGTTTGTTTTACTTATATATAAAAAGTTTATGTACTTTTATCCTCTAAACAATAAAGGAGAAAAAAATGTTTTCTCAACATATATTTTTCTTTATAGGGAAAATGTTTTTACAAATAAATATACTTTAAAATCAACTTCAATCGGTTTTCTTTTTTCTTTGGAGGCATTTAGATTTTTTATTAGGAATTCAATATTTTTTTAATACCTTATTTTTGGCACTACAAGGCGCACTTAGGAGCCTTTTTTAAAGCTGACCATACGCCAATAAAAGTCCAGTGGCCCTTATCTATGGATCAATATTGAGTCACAACAAGTCTTGCCATTACGATAAACAGCTGCCTACTCCATTTCCCCCGTAGAAGGAGTATTTTATCCGCTTTTTATGTTGACATTCCATTTAGTGGTGCATCATTGTGTGGATGCAATACGTAGCCCTAAAGTCTACTGTAGCGGCCTATATATGGAAAAAGTTTTAAAATATGTCATTCATTGAGGATACACCTTATAGTGCAGAAAATATGGCACTTGAACAAAGTTAAAAAAATCGTTGCAATAAAAATACAGAAGGCTTTTAACAAACATCTGTTGAATATATTAAATTAATATTCATTTTTAGAGGTATCTTTTATTAGTACTCAATCAACAAATACTCATCCCTAGTTTAAATACTAGAGCCTGAAGTACTAATTATAACAAAATAAATGATAATATCTAATATCCTATGACCCTTAATAACGAAAATGAGCCAATTCTCGTGTATTTCATCAAATAAACATATTTTTAGCCTTTCTTTGACTAAACTAAAATATGCCATTCAATGTAATCGTCACGCTCATTTAATATCTTTTAAGTATTCAATAAGATAGCAGTTTTATTTTTAAAAGAAACCTTTAAGTGCAAAAAAGGTTCCCACTATAAAAAACATCATTCCCCTATCTCTTTCTTCCCAAAGACACATCTTTGGCCGGGATTACATGCTTGATATCTTAAGCCTAACCTGCGACAATACCACACATAAATAAACATCTTTATATTTTACTACGATAGACATATTAAGTCTTAAAACCACAGTTTCTTGGACAGCAAAGCAATCCTACATTTTTTTTGTATTTCAAATACAATTAACTAAGACGTTGATTTAAACATTTATAAAAATACAATAAGAATAATGCAGTCGTAGGTATTAAACATAAGAAAGGTAATAATAAAGGGGTTTAAGTAATATTTAAGATGAGGATATAATAATAATAAAAGATGAAAAATAAAATCCTACATTCTTAATTTTTTTATCTGAGTCTCGACTGTTATATGAAAAAACAAAATGTCTATATAAAGAATTCAAACTGAAATACATCAATCAAATCAGTAGTTGAATATATATATCAATAAAATGAAATATATCCATAAAGTCCATAGTTTTTTTATAATTCAATATTAATATAAATCATCAAACATGAAGAACTCCTTGAATTATAATATTCTTGATGTTGTCTCCTTCCCCATAGAGTTCATTTTGTAGACAAAGAAACATATGAATATATAATATAAAAAGTTCAATGCTATAATGATATTAGTCTCAAGTGAGTCAACTCAGACATATGTTACATACATATAAATATATGGATCAATGCTGAGAAGAAAAAAAAGAACTTTTAGACTTTGACCCCTTCAGTAAGTTTTTTATTCATATAATTATGTAAATATTAATAACAGCTGTATAGAAGAGATTTCTTTTTCATATATGTTAACTTGGTTATGTCTAACCTCCAAAAGGGAAGTGACTGTCAATCAAGTTCTTGTCATCCCTTTATTTATATGTATTTAGATATAAGTGTTCCCATATAAGAGTCTCTTCTCTCTCTCTCTATATATATATATATATATATATATATATATATATATATATATCTATATATATATATATATATATATATATATATATATATATATATATATATATATATATATATATATATATATATATATATATATATATATATATATATATATATAGGTGATTCTTATTTCACGTTTTCCGGATTTGTGAGTCGGGCTCCCCCTAGGATTATACCTTAGCAGATAGAGATTATCTTGAGAAAGTTTAAAACAATCGAATAACGTTAAGTGTCGTCTCAATGGACACAAAAGTTGTGTAGTATTTTTTTCGCCATTCGCCTCTCATGTTCTCAATATCATTGCTTTTTTTAAATAATTTTGTCCAAAATATAAGTATTATTCCAAGGATTTAAAATTAGTTTTTTATTCTATATATACGTTTTGAAATAGTCATTTTTGGGATATTATCTATGAAAACTACTGTTTCAAAACTTTAACATTTAATTAATTTTTGTTGTACATAAAAAGACTAATTCTAATGCTTAAAATAATAGATGCAAAAATTATATGGGGTTACAAAAAATTATACGAAACAGAAGGCTATATGTGAAAATGAATGTTCTCAGGCCATATATTAAAAAAACTATTCAAATTCAGCTACTGACTATACATTCCTGGTTTCTTGAATTTATGGAGAAAAAAAATCAACGAATTGAATTGAACATGTTAAAATAGAAAACGTCAAACCTACAAGGACCATTTGAGTCGGTAGTCATTATCTACTTATGCCCAATCGGCAGCAGCAGATCAGTAAGTTTTTTTTATAAATGTACAGATTTCTTGCAGTATCGATAGATTGAAAAATAATTACATAAGATTATTTTCAGGGCCAATAAAACACATTTTAAGTTATTTCTCTTGTTTTGTTAAGTTAATAATGGGAGTAAAATTAATACTTTTTGAGTTCAAATATTGAGTACTAAATTTTATAAATTATATTCTTTCTCCAATATAAACATTTAACAAGGGAGCTCGATAGCCGTGCGTGTTAAGGTGTGTTCAACTCTCAATGCTGGGGACGCAGGTTCGAATCTCGAGAGAGGATGGTCATTTTTGGTCTACCTACTTGATAAGATCTTAGGTTCGAGAGACTAATTTTAATGCTATAATACTTATTTATATCCTATCGGATGCAATTCTGTCGAACCATATAGGCAAAAAACAAAACATTTAATGAATAAGTTAGGACTGAAGAAAACAGAACCAGACCTGAGTATTCTACAGTTCCTCAGATCATAGAAACCTCCACATACCCGGTATGATGGAGTGGTTCTCTGATACAGCTTTGGTTCTCTTGAGGTCCCTCTATATAAAAATTACTCTTGAAATGAAACCAAAACTAATAAGAGTCGTTTTATGAAATCATTCAAAAGTAAAACTTTTTTTTCAAGATTAGCGGTTACTTTTCAATCAATCGTTAGTGATTGACTGCACATCGGGGAATCGGTAGTGATGTTCCGTAGTGTTAAGGCACAATTTACGAAATATTAGTCAAAAGTTCATTCTGCACAACAGCAAAAATATTTTATACTCCATTGCAGTGATTACTTTTAAATCATTTCTTAAAGATAAACCCCATATTTTTCATGGCTAAAAAAAGCCTTAAAAATGAATTATTGGCATAAATTCTTGGATACTTCAATACAAAAGTTGGATAATTCAAATATGTAAGTAAAATGAGATTATTTAAAGTGCAAATATGACAAACTTACAACAATGCAATGGATATAAAATGAATTGGACTGTTGTAACTTTAAGTCCGAGGCATGGACTCAAATAGAAAACAAAGCCATACAACCCAGATGAGAGCTTCCGGCGATGAGCATTACTTACGCGACAAACATGTAGGGATAGCATATAATACCTCTACCATGGTTATGTTTACCAACAAAAACTCAAGGAGACTACCAGTATTACTCAAAGACCTTATGAACATAATAATTAATTAATAAATACACGAATGACATAATTATATATTTCAAAAAAATATTCAGAATTTTGTAAAAAGTTAGAAAAAACATCATTTATGAGATATACAAAATGCAATATATGCAGAATGTTTAGCCATATATCTTACTGTGCATATAAAGGCCTTGAAAAATGAAGATTCACTTAGTAGACGTGGAAGCAACAGTTTCTTGTGTTGAATCCAAAATCTGCACTATGTAGAGGTCAAGGATTCCCCTACATACGTTGTTATCATTTGTTCAATTAATGTCCTCTTGAAGCAATAAATAAGCTTAAATATATATCGTTGACATTCAATAAAACGTACTTATTGATGATTATGCTTATACTTTAAGATAAGCTAAAACAATAATATGATATTTATTGTATCCAAATGACGTCACATGTATGTCTTATGGTCTTTGGTCCCTGTTCACTTATATATATATATATATATATATATATATATATATATTCGATCGATCGATATCGGTATCGGTGGATTGTATTATATATCTACAGTATCGATCGATATTCGGTACAGTAGATTAGAAAGAGAGGGAAATTTATTTATGGTTCTGCTCTGTGACTTCTTCATATGCATTTAATATCGGACAATTTATAACAAAGGACAATTAAGTACATAATTTGTTATAATTATTACAGATTATATGAAATTTAATCCAAATATCAACTTATCTCTTTATCTTTATGTCTCTATGTGATTGTCACAAGTCATACTTTCAAATATACCATACCGATTGACAATCGGTATAATATTTGGATGTTTCTACCGTATATTCTATAATCGGTTCGGTATTTGAAATCTACTGTCGGTAGTTTGTTTGTTTATATTTTATCACTAGCATCCACGATAGACATATACACGAAAACGCACATATAACACTAAAGTAGAGAACACAACCACACTACGGGGTATCTGTGTTACCGTCAGTAGTATCGAATACCGATTTACATTTGGTAGTCGCAGCTCTGATATATATATATATATATACATATAAGGACATATATATATATATATATATATATATATATATATATATATATATATATATTTCACGCTTAATTTTTTTGCATCTAGTAGGGAGATGAGAGTGAAAACTAAATATTGCAAGCTGCTTCATGGTTAAAGAATGTATAATGTGAATGCACTTACATTGACTAGCTGACGCATCTGTCAAAACTATTTTATTGTTGTTGTGTGTGTATTAACGGACCCTTTGTTATTAAAACAAAACATGAGACAAGTGTTTATATTATTATCTTGCAAATAAACAACGAAGGAATGTTCCTTCTTTTTTCTCTTATCACATAAATATGTATGCTTTTATCTATTAAGAAAAACTCTCATTTTTTATCAAGAATTTTGACAAACAAATAAATCCAATATTTTTTGTGTATACATGAAATGAATGGGTGTTCAAGGGAATCTCAGCACTCAGGAGAAGCAAAAATAAGGATATTTTGATAAGCAATATTTAATGATGGCCAATAATTGAGTTTATTTAAGGAGTCTATTTATTCAAAAAATGCTCATGTTATTTTTGTATTCATCAATCATAGAGTCCAAAATTTGCCGCCTTATTGGACGACATCTTTATTTAAATAGCCTTCAAAATTCGTTGCCCTATTAAGCAACTTGTGTTTAGGCGAAATATAAAATAATTAGATTCGAAGTTGTATTTTATTAGTGGTAGTTTCGTCAAATTTTATGGGTTTTTAAAATCAATTAAGGGATAATTACATTAAATAATTCTTGTATGATTAGAACATATTATTAGTTAATACAAATAATATAATCAATGAATAGCCAATATTACAATTGAGTTCAAATAAGTGTTAGGATTATGGACGAAAAATACGATATTTAGTCGTAAATGAACTGCTTTTAAAGAAATTAAAAATAAGGATTTTAATGTCTACCATCGCACTAGTTAAAGTCATTTCTCTAAGCCATTGTCCATTTCTTTGTTTATTTGAGTTCATCATGACGCACCAAGAAATCCTTTAAATGCATTTGTAATATATAAAAATAGTAATGCCATTTTCTTAAAACATTTTTCCCCCTCATCGATTCAAAACGAACTAAAAAGATGTTCTTTAAGAAGCATAATAGAATAAACATAATACTCTATATATCGGTATATGATTCAAATCTTAGAGATTAAGACTCAAAGCGATAGCCGTGAGGGTTAAGGCGTGTTCAACTCACAATGTT
Source organism: Caligus rogercresseyi (assembly GCA_013387185.1). Taxonomy (NCBI): domain Eukaryota; kingdom Metazoa; phylum Arthropoda; class Copepoda; order Siphonostomatoida; family Caligidae; genus Caligus; species Caligus rogercresseyi. Next base: position 4,208,855 of record CP045908.1, read on the forward strand.
GGGGGCGCAGGTTCGAATACTCCCGAGAGGGGATGGTCATTTTTGGTCTGCTACCTCATTGATAAGATCCTAGGTAGTTCGAGTGACTAATTATAATGCTATAATGCTTATTTATATCCACTCGGATGCTGCCTTTCTATCGAACCATATAAGCAAAGAAAAATCACAAGCCTACAATTTGTACATAAAAGGCTTTCTTAAAATGTGCGTCCCTCCACATTTAGTGCATTCATGTAAAATCTTTGTGGATTGTAAACAAGGGTGTCTATAGTTAAGTAAATGTTCTTCTATTCTAAAAAGTAACATCTACTTAATATGGAGAAGGTTGTGATAATCACAACCTTTGTACACATCTGGAAGGAGGCTTTACTGAGGCCTTAGTTCAATATTAGCAACACTTCATCCTCCATTGGAAACGTCACGTCAAAGTAAACCTTTGGTGTCGTATAGACTAATGTTATTGTAATGCTCAGCTTGTTGCATGTATTTGTAAAGATGAAGAAGCCTTAAAACAGATTTTACTCTACGCATGTATGCTTTCTCTAAACTTCATCCAACACTTAAATAGTAACATTGCATGGAAATAGAAACTGAGAGTAAAAAACAAACATAGTTGCTGTGACTTATATCTAGAACAATATTGACATATATAATAGCAGTTCTCCACATACTTTGACCTGCTGAAAGCATGAGTGACAGTTTAGCAAGAATCAAACTATGTGCTCTATCTGTCATTGCTTCATCACGCGATTACGACCATAAAAAACCAGAGGATCTACATTGCTCATCCAGATCTACTAATAGTTTCTTAATTTTATTGGCTTATAGAGCAAAGTATATTTATAGGTAAAAGTGAATTAGTCCAGCGGTTTCGACTACAATAAAAAACGATAGTTATGTCATTAGATATATTGATGGGTTATTAGTTATTTAATTGATATCGAGAGCAATAATATCATCGATATACCAGCCAAGGAATAAAATAAAATGATGGCACTTGAGGAGAGATCGGAGAGCACGTTTATCCCTCGAGGATTTCATTTTTAAATCGTTTAAATGCTTAAAAATATCTGAATTATATATTAATAAAGATAGCTCCTAGAGAGTATCACTACCGGCTGATACCGGATTAAGTTCCGGTGAGGTGGGTCCAATCTAGGAGCCAAACAAACAAACAAAATGTTTTTTCTAAATTTACAAACATCTATCAGGTTCAAATGACAGCTGTGTTTGAGTTAATAGGATATTGAATGGTAGGCTTGGAGACCTTCTTTGTAGGAATTTGTAGTAATTTAGGATTTAATTAGACATATATACAAAACAAAGACGTCATGCCACTACCTATATTCTTGGTACATTCTTCATTTGTGAACCATTGATAAAAAATAAGCAATGAGACTTACTAAAATACAATGATAAAAATAATTGGAGTGCTACTAAAAAAAAAAAAATACTGTAGCATCGACAGTTGACAATATATAAGAGCATCAAGATGCATTGAATCACCTTTACTCAACTTCATTATAGGTAAAAATTTAAATAATTAGCCTTCTTTCACTTTTCTATTAAAGAAACCAAAAGTTTATTATCTGTGTGTTAAAAAACCCCAGACATTTTTATATTTTGATCCTTTCGAAAGTATGTAAATATAAGAAAGTATCTTCAACTCAGCCCTTCCCTTTGTTGAATTGCACTCTATATAGTTATATTCAAGAGTGCACCGGCAAAGGACTTGAAGCTAATACGCCATTAAAAAAACGCCCTAAACAAGCTATAATCATTGAATATGCAGAGTAGCCGGTAATAACTTTTATCCACTGTTTATATACTTTTATCAACACAATAGCTTTATTGTCAAATAATAAGGCTTGTTTTTATATAATGCATAGAATTTAACAGACAAAAATATACATTTTTAAGGCATATTAAGATATTAATGTTGATAAAGAGAATCATTGATATGTTAATAACAATCATTTACCTTAATAAACAGAAGGATCCATCCAAAGGCTTGGTGTAAGATCTTTTTGCGTCACTTCATATAGAACAACAGCAGCAGCAGCACAGAGATGTTGTAGCACACACTATAAGGAAGATGAAAACTTCAATTTTAGTGAGGCAATGTGTATTTATTTTGTTAGTATGTATCGAGTATTGCTCCTGTCATGCTTGCCTCTCCGCATCAGGACATTACATATACAATCACGCACATAAGGAGCAGGCCTCTTTAAAAGCCGGCAGGCCACGTATTGAGTGGAAATTTTTTGCTCACACGCGTCAGCTTCTCCATAAGGATAATGATAAATTTGCAGTTCTCTCTCTCTCTCATCTTACTCTGTGTGTATGCAAAATGAATTTATACAAAGAAGCATGCGACAAGGACTATCATAGGCAGGCTGAGTCAGCTGAGTCAGATATGACGTCATAGTGGAGGCTGCAATAAAGTTATATGTTGATGATAGAGATTAAAAAGTGAATAAGTAACGTAGAGTAGCGCTGAACTTCGGAATATTTGTTAGCTCTCCATTGTGGGGGAAAGACAGCGAAAGAAACAAGTGGATAGAGAGTGAGACCTCATATATATATATATAATATATATAAATATATATAAAATATATATATTTATCTATATATATAGTATATATATATATATATACATATATATATATATACATATATATACCATCTCTAAACGGTATTGCTATTCGGTATATAGTCAAAAGTTATATATATATGTATATATATATATATATATATATATATATCTATATATATATATATACCATTCATAGTGTGTTCTGACAATTCACATTTAACTATCTCAATCTCAGTATTTACTCAATACTTTTACTGATAGATACAATAATTAATCCTTGGAATATTTTTTAGTTATTAAAGATGCAAAATAACGATTGTTTCGACATCAAAAAATACCTGCAACTCCATTCTATTAGCGTCATGGATGATGAAACAATATAAACAATCATTATTCCTAAGAGCCTGAGGAGTTGCCGTAGGTAATTAATTGATAATAGTACCTTAAAGGATTCATAACTGGCACGAATCAAGCTCCACGAGAGAAAAAGTTTAGTGTTGTAAGCTCTAAACAGCAGCACAAGTGAAGTAATCTCTAATTTCATAATACCAACTATAATTATTTTTATTGGTGCTTCCTTTGATTTAATATATGAAGTTATGAACCAATGGCATAGAAACCCACTCTCAAATTTTAAGCAAATCAGATTCCATATAATATTTTAAAAAAGAGGGTGAATTGTCATCTGATATTTTCATATAGAGACGGTCAAAGCAAAATATAATGATTGTTATAAACTTTGTTTATGTATCTAATTATTTAGAAATAAGTAGAAGGATTCCGAATTTGTAAATGTTTATAATTGCAAAATTAAGTAATACTTAGAATTTTTGTGACTATTTATTTTGAATGAATTGCAGTATCATGGGGATATAAATAATCATATTAGCGTATAAACTAGTCCAACGACCCTGATGGAATGAAACAAAATATTGACCTCACCTCTCGGGAGGGGAACGAACCTGTCCCTCAACATTGACAGTTGATCACGCCTTTACGTTACGAACTATCGCGCCGCTCCATTAAATATTTAATCCTTTTTTTGTCAGCTCACAATTTTTATATTAAATCAACTCTCAATAAGCTATGTATTCATGCTCATAACTCCTCTGTGACGTCATGAAGTATAATTAGTAGAGAGATAGAGAGCGGAGCCTCCTTACCCCAGTATTTATATATATATATATATATATATATATATATAATTGAGAGTGAGCGTACAGCTATTAGTAGAGAAACTAGTAGAGTGTTTTACTGTACTATTATAAGCTATTATTATATCAGTAGTAACAGTAATATATATGGCCAATTTAGAAGTACGCCTAAAAAATAAAATAATAATAACAATCAAATAATACTAATCCATGGAATGAAAGAAGAACAAGGAGTGAGAAGCTTTAACACAGAGAGAGAGAGAGAGTTGAGGAACAACGGTAAAGTGGGCGAATAATGTAATATGTGATAAGCTTGCTTAACATACGCAGTAGGCACCTAAGTTGACCTTTGCCTACTTTCAACATATATATTTTTTGCTCATAGAGTGTTGTTGTTTTCATGAGCTTTCGCTAAATGTAGGCATGAAGTGGGTAAAGGGAAGATAGAAAAAGAGGGGGAGGAGGCCCCTTTACAGGAGGTTTAAAAATATATATTCTTATACAGGGAAACCTTGATTGTTTGGATAGATTAATGGGATCGGAAGTGCGTTAATGTCCCTAGAGTCCCTCTTATGATGCACACTCTCTGACATCATATATATAAATTCCCACCGACCTATCTAATATCTTGACATTCAACGAGAAGTAAATTTATTACGCTTTAAAGAGGGAATTGAATGCACTTTAGGAGAACGAAATTGTTGCCCCACTTGGGGAATAATTATGAAGAAATCTTGTGTTTAAAAAAAGGAAATCCTCCAACAAATATCCAGTGATATCCACCCCCTATGTTATTTCTCTACAAATAATAATCTCTTTAAATGACGTCACTGGTTATACTTTATTATATATAATGGCCATATCCCAATAAATCCCTCCGGAACAAGGCATTCAAAATGGTCCGGCGAGACTTTGTACTGTTCAATCTTGAACGGATCGAGAAAAGAGAACAATCAGCTGCATGGTAAATTGCTGCCGGGGCTATCGGTAAGACTAAGAAGGGAAATGGTCTCTCCCTTTCTCAGAAGTTAAAACAGATGAAGAAGCCGCACGTAACACGTAACTTTGTTGGCCTGTGTGAATGAGGATTTGCGTTGTCGCAGCTACAAACTCAAGGTTGGACTTCATCCCCAAGACCCACTGGCCTCCTAGCTCCCCCGATTTGAATCCTATGGACTATTTTTTGGGGCTACCTTGAGCGACGCACCAACCGACTGGGTCACAGCACCTAGGGCGCCCTGATCAACTCCATAATGAAGCAGGCCAGGAAGTTGGACAGGGCCCTGGTGGCCAAGGCCTGCTCCTCCTTCCGCGCCAGGATCCAGCGCGTCATTGACGCAGAAGGCGGAAAGATTGAATAAGCAAAATTTACACATCTCTACGAGCATTTTAATGTCTAAATAAATAAATAGGAATTAACGATTTTATGTGTATTCTAAGTTGAGAGAAGAAAAAACGCCGGATTTGATCTTACCACCCTGTACATATATATATAAATCTATGCATGTTTTTTAATTAATAGCTCATCATCAAGGTCTTTTGATGATGAATGCCTTAGGAGGGAAGTGTTAACAAGAAGGGGAATAGTGTGATAGCTTTGTGATAGACAAAGCTCCATTCACCAAGGGGGGAGAATGGCTCTTGTTGTAGGAGCTTCCAACAGTCAAAGTTACATGAACATGATGAAGGAGAATACTAGGTCAAATTGTGTGTGCTCATAAACAATATGAGCCTCCTTCATCCTGACTAACTCTTATGTACATGTATGCCTATGTGGGATTATGCAGTAAGAATATCGCCGACCTAAATATTTCATATAACTAAATGGATGTACAATTAACACATATACAGGAGGAAGCTATGTGAGGAGCGCTAGGCTGGTGAGCCATCTTGTAAAATGAGTAAAATCTAACGTCTCTAACGGTAATACAATTTGGTATATACGTCAAAAAAATGTAATATCACACGTGTTGACGTTCGTGAAAAATTGTCGTTCGCCAAAATTTATCGTTAGTCGTCATCGTTAATTTTAAATGGAATCATTCGTCGTTCATTGTTCGTTTGTCGTTCGCCATTCTGAAAAAAAAATCAACGACGTTTTTTAATAAATTACTTTCTGAAAAAAAGTAATGACGTTTTATTAGAAAACAAAAATTTGTCCCATGAAAATTAAAAAAACTTGTTGTTTTTGGCGCCAAAAAACGAACAACGAACGATAAGTAATTTTTCTTGTCGTTCGTCCAAAAACTTTGTCGTTCGTCGTTCATCGTTCGCGAACGACAACAATGAACGGATCAACAAGTCTATATATATATATATAATGTCTTTTCTTGTGCCTATTTGGTTCGACAGAATTGCATCCGACAGGATATAAATAAGCATTATAGCATGTAAATTAGTTACCTAGGATCTAATCAATGAGGAGGTAGACCGAAATGACCATCCCCTCTCGGGAGTATTCGAACCTGCGCCCCCAACATTGAGAATTGAACACGCTTTAACGCACACGGCTATAGCCCTCCCTTGTAAAAATGTCTTAAGAGTGTAAAAAAGGAAATTTTAATCCATGCATGTTTTTTTGACTTTATATTTTATCATGAATAATAATTATTTTCTTTTTATTGAAATATCCGAATGGTTTTTTTTTTTTTCATCTGCTGATACTAATGAATATGTTGATCATACACTTTCACAAAAATGAAATATCAATAAGCATATTCTATCAGTAAGTTAAGTTATTTACTGTGATATTGTAGACCAATGAAGAAGAACATTGTTACGATGATATCGAAGTCGGAGATTTATTTAAAAGTTCTTTTTTGTGTGATGTCGATTGTTTATAAAATCAAAGGTTTTTCAATGCGCAATATCCTTCCAAAGATGGAAAGCCGTAATTTGTCGTGGAATCATTACAAAATATTCATGTTAGTATCCCTGCGCATCGACATGAAGCTCCACCAATCACATGCTCCAAAAAAACCATGGCTAGAATTATGCTTTGAGAAAGAGAAAGAAGGAGGGATCTAAATTCAAAACAATACACTTAAAAAGGGAGACTACTCTACTCTATTTAATATTAGAAAACGTATATTAACTATGAAAAACGTAATAGGATTGGTTAAAAAACACAAGAGTGCTTAAGATGATGCCAATATTCCCGGCTAATTTTCATTTGATTAAATTCTTCATCGACAATTATTCCTTAAATATCGCATCAATTGAAATCTTGCTAGTTGAAAAACATACAATACAAAATGGAGAGAGTAAATGAAGAATACTATTAAGGTCAGTCTCATTTCACCAAAAAAATCCTGTATTCAAATAGTGTTCTCACGTCACATATGTTAAAACAATAATACTTTTATCTATAATTTGCCTGAAACAATAGTTTAAAAATAGTTCATATGTTTATGAGAAATGCGTGAAATATAGAGTATGTTAATTTCGAGTTCAAACAGGTAGTGTTTTTTATCTTTCCTTCTATTATTTGCATACGCATAACGTGTCCATGATAAGACTCTTTTCAAAAGGGAGTTCAATAGTCTAATCACAGATTATGTACTTAGTAATATTTTTAAATATCTTTTGCTTATTTTCTTCATTTTAACTCATGTTAGTCCACTTTTCACCCTTAGAGCTCAATTCAATAGATAGTTTGAATATATATTGACTATTTTGTTTTCGATGGAATTGCCTTATCATATGTGTGGATATGAATAAGTGTATTATATGTAGTTAAAATTACCATAAAACAAGAATCTTTGTAATGTGATTGATCAATAATTGACCTTTATGAGGAGTCAAACCTGTGCCCTAAGCATTGAGTGCCGAGCACACTTTCACTGAGCTATCACATGTTGCGTGATTTAATAATTTAATTACACCCAATATTTCTTGTATACGGCATAATAGCTGAATAACTAATATATATATATAAATATCAGGAAACGACCGGGTACCGGCCCAGGACCGGCTATTCTTTGAACATCCCGGCCCGATGTCTAAAAATCACCGGGTCGGGACTTTAATATTTTGGTTAATCGTTTTTTTAGAAAATAATTGTAAAGTTTTAAATATCATTAAAAATTATTTCTAACACATGAACGTCAATTATCAATTTTTATTAAAATGTTTTATTTAGTTTAGGAACATTTTCTTCTAAAAAAAAACATCGTCATTTTCAGAATGACGCAGGAACGAAAATATACTGAGGTCCCGGCCCAGTTTTGGCCCGTCGCGGCTTTAAAAATTTAAGTCCCGGCCGGGTCTCGGCGAAAAAAGGGTCCCGTTCATTTCCTGATATATATACATATATATATATATATATATATATTATATATATAATATAATATATAAGCCTAAGATATTAAGTGATGATACTCATTAATAATTATAATAATTACATTTTCTTCTTAGAGCTAAGTGATACATACATTTTAACATGAAAGACTAAATTATAAAACTTTTATATATAATTTAATGATGAGATTAAAATAATAGCATTTAGAATTCTTTAAATGCTTTGAAATTGCTGATATCGTCTTCTGGTGGATGGAGGCAAGGGAAGGGAAGTATTTTATTAGTTTTGACGCCAAAGTCCAGGAGTTCATCGATAGATTAAATAAAGTATCGATAGATTTATATAAATGTATCGATAGATTTATAATAATGTATCGATAGATTAAAAAATATATGAAGTTAAAGTTTAAAAAAAAGGACTCATGGGTCCATGCGGGGAACGTCATCAAATTTTACCATCCAAATCAAAAGAATATTTTAAAATTATGCAAAAAATATTGAAATATTTAAATAGATACCGTTTGATATTTGTTTATGGTTTAACCTCTTGTTTAGTTTTATTATAAACTATAATGTTTATTTTACTTATATATTATATTTTTATATAATTTTATATAACATCTAAACAATAAAGGAGAAAAGAAAAAAAAAAGAAAAAAAAAGATCATAAAACAGTTTAAAAGTTATTTTACTTATTCAGGTTTGTTTTGTTTTTCTACAGGGGTGTGCAGGCGAATCTAGACTAACTTTGAGTACTTGTATCTCAGAAACCAGTTAGGGTAGAAGCTTAAAAATGTATGAACTGGTTAATATATCCTATGTGCTTTGATTAATAACAAAAATATTGAAAATGTCCTCGGAACTTGAGCGCAGGACGGCCATTATTGTAGCGCTCCGTTGCGGCCGTGCGCCAAGGAGATCATCGACTTCTTCAATTCCCCAAAGCTACTGTTTACAGCATTGCAAGTCCTTCAAGGAGTCGGAGGACATCGAGGGAGGATCTTAACACCGGAAAGAAAGACTCCAGACCGATCCCAAGTAGGAAGAGGAGCGCAACTGCAAAACTAGTGCTTAGAGAATCTCAACATGTTCTGGTCAAAGGAGTTCGGCCCCCCAGCAGCCCTGACTTCAACTCCTGCGACTACTACTTGTGGGCGTCCTTGAGAGGGACACTAACAAGCGTGCTCACAACACTGTGGACTCCTTGAAAGCTGCCATCATCCAGGCAGTGGCCAACTTGTACAGGGAACAGGTGGCTCATGCCGTTGGGAGGTTCATGCACCGTGTGGAGGCTGTTATTGTGAAAGGAGGAAGTTGGATTGAATGAACATTAAGAGAAATTGTCATTTAAATTTGTGTGATATAAAAAAGTCATTAAAGGTCTTGTTCTTGGATATGAGTATCTGTTTCCGTGCTAAAAAAAAGTCTAGATTCGCCTGCACACCCCTGTATATGGCTTAACAGAATTGCATCCGACTGGATAAAAAAATCAGAAAACTTGAAGATTATCTCCACTTCTTGCATCGATGCAGATAATTTATGAAAGCCAACCTGTCTACCACTCTGATACTTTGGTAACATAATACACCAAAACAGAAATGTCACACATTTTATTAATAGATTTGGCGACCCGTCTCTTTTAGAAGAAACCGTTCTGTGAATGGAGCTTTTACTTTTCATTACCTGAGATCGGATTCCACTTTTGGCGGAGGAAGGTTTCGGTCTACACTTCAGAGATTTGTAAAAAAACCATATGCCCTTCTATGCCTGCTTTTCAAACTAATTTTTGACAAGCAAACATTGATGAAGTACGATTAATAGCGTGAAAGCTCTTCTTAGTCTTCTTTCGCATGGGAAAAAATCATTTACAATTCACATGTTGGAATCGCTGACGATCCAAATTCACGGCTCAATTCCAAATCTCAGCAGACCTCAATAAATTTTATTATCCTTGCAATAATTGGGTTTTATTTAATAATACTTACACGCCTTGTGGATGATCCTCTACGGAAGACGATCAAACATTTTACTTATCTAAACGTTTGTGGTATATGGATTGAAATTCGAACGTGATTAGAGCTAAAATTCTTTTTGGAGCATTCAGAAGAAGAAGGAAGATCTCTCTCATCAAAAGGATGATCAGAATGAATGAAATCATAAATGAAAAGAGACTGACAAATAACTCTTATATGCGAATCGAAGACCTTAGAGCAATTATGATTGGGCAGCGGTTCGTATTCAGCCCTCTCAATAAAAATTCCCCAATTCATCTGCGTCGTCATGGACATGGGCCGGAGATTTGAGAAAGTTTATTTCTTCAAATTCTCTCCAATACCTTAAACTCATCAATCGACAATAGGACGACATCAACGTTTTATATTGAATAAAAAATAATGATTTTAGCCATTTTATACTATGGTATTTATAGGAATAATTTGAATTATAATGTTCATTTTTTTTTTCCTTATTGTTTAGATAATAGATATAAAAATTATTATAAAAATATAATATATAAGTAAAATAAACATTATAGTTTATAATAAAAAAATCTAAACAAGAGGTATAACAATAAAAATATCATACGGGTAACTATTTAATATTCACAATTTTTTTCATAATTTAAAATATATTTCTGATTTTGAAGGATAAAATTTGATGACGTTCCCCGCAAAAACCATGAATCCTCGGAGACGGAGGGGATCTTGAGAGTGAGGGCGGCGTATCGGGCGGCAGCAGAGTCATTACGGATCGAAGAATAGACGGTTGATAGTTTCTTTTTTGTCAAACAACTCGCTATGTAAGCTTTGGAGTTTGATAGAGCAAACTCCAGTGCCTTACTTTAGGGGAATTGTGTCCTTTTTTATTTAGGAGACAAAAGGATCGTTGCTTTGGTATACTTATCGTCGTTGGTCTTAAGTCCCTTCACGTTGAATGACAGAAACTTAGTTAAAATTGTGACAAAGGGCAATCCACAAATGCATGTTCAACGTCGTGTACAGTTTGCCACAATTAAGGCAATGGAAGTCGAGGATATACAACCAGCAGAAATCTGCAACTGAACCGTGATTTTTTTACGTCATAAATTCCAGAGAGAGATTTGAGTATCCTAGATCTCCAGTCTTCGGAAAGAGAAAAGCCGTTTCAAATGGACGTTGGCAATAGACTCGGCTTCCTCATAGAAGCTTAACGACGACATTTTGAGGTGCCATGGACAGGGAAGTATATGCAAATGAGCTGCTCTTTCCAAGGAAATCGAAAGCGTCCGTCCCGAAAAAGACTATCGGGTGATGTATGATGTAGACTTAAAATTTTATTACTGATCGCTTTTCTTCCAATCCTGGAGGGCTATCTAGATTTTTGAAAAAGTACTTTCTTGGTGTGCTTTCGAATAATGTCCACGGTGCAGTCACTTTTAAAGTTAGGGACCATCTTCATATAACGCGTTGCGCTGCACCCCAAGTCTCAGAAAGCCTCGCAGTTTGTGCATTCGTTAGATCAGTTTCCAAATAGAAGACGAACATACAGATCATTATTTGTTATATTAGACCTCCATTCTCTATTCGGATTCCTAGTGATGTCAATGAACACTTTAATATAAATTCTGGAATGATCCGAGATAAAAGAGCTAGACCTCCTCCAATTTGATTTTTAGGTCGTTTTAGAGAGGAAGATAGCGTCGATGGAAAAGTTTGAGAAGCCAATTATCTTCCTCAACATAGCCTTTTCTGCGATTAAGGGGAGATGGAAGCCTTATATAGTACGGCAGGGACAATTGAGAGTTGTATAGGTCAATTCTTTTTGAAGATTAAACCGTCTAAAACTTAAGATCCGGTTATTGATGAGGCAGTACAATTTGTTCCAATTTTTGTCAAGAATACCTTTGGATCCCAGTCAATTCCTAAAATCGAAACCATCTTTTTAACGGTGCAGTTATGGATCAACTTACCCTCCATAGGATCCATAAACCTATAGGGAGGACGAAAGTTTTAGAACGGTTCAATTCCAAGCCCGACCTTATTTTAAACTTGTCAAACATTTTAAGAACAATTTCAACTCTTTTAATCAGTTGCGCCTCAGAGTTTGCTTCTAGGGTTAGAGTTATATCATCCGCATAAAGGTCAATCAGGTGTTTTGAATCATGAAATTGGACCCGAATCCGCTATATTTCGCTTTAACTCAAACTACAAGTTCTTCAATAGCGGCTATGAAGAGAAGAGGTGCAGACGGACATCCCTGTCTACAGCTTGTCTTAGTAAGATCGGTTTACTTTCAAGGCCTCCTAAGGTTATCACTGACGATCCATTTAGCAGAAGAGCACGAACAGGGTTGAAAAATTCCTTTGGCAGCAATTTCCTCGCCGATCGAAGTATCTGTTGGTGGGAGATAGAATCAAAGGCTTTTTTGAAATCTATTCCCACCAGAGCTCCATTATTTTCCTCTAGACCTGACCGAATCTATCACTGCTTGGATATTACGAGAAACGTCGAAATTTTGCGATTCCTTAAGAAAACCCTTCTGGTTATTCCCAATTTTTTATTGAGCTCTTTTCCATACCCTGCGCTAAGATTCCGGATAAAATCTATAGGACTGTTTAGGACTGTGATGGGTCTCCAATGATTAATTTCGGTCCCGTTGCCCTTTTTAGGAATGAGAACGATCCTGCCTTTTGTTAGAGCTTTCGGAAGCTTCCATTTCTTTCCATTGATTCTCCGAGACGAAGAAGAAGAAAAGAGCAGTTTCTTCCGGAAATGATGTATAATTTCCCCGATTTACCATCCACACCAGATGCCTTCTTTCCGTTGAATTTTTCTTGATATATGCCTAATTGTGTCCAAGGTATAGATTTTGCACACTTTAATTTTCCTTTG
>CP045908.1:4221871-4232653 GCA_013387185.1 Caligus rogercresseyi
CCATTCCTTAATCGATTAATTGCTTAGTGTCATGGTATTCACGTCGTTTCGTCACAAGTGGATCTCAATTATATTGACGTAACTTTTTGTGAGGATTTTTGAAATTTATAATTTATTACTAGATAATGTTATTACTTAGAGTTCTTCCACATTATTAACTATTAGAATTACTCATTTAAATAAGGTTATATTAAAAAAACTTTCAAAAAAGGTTCCGTGATATATAAATGTACTAAAGTTTACGTTTTCTTTTTTGAAGTATCTGTAATAAGCTTTAAGCTTTTAAAATCTTGATTCATAAATACTCTTTATTGTACAAGAGGGCACAATTTTATTAACTCAATCTTGCATAAGAAACTGATGACAAAATATTTCTGCAATATCACTCAAAATAATTATATTGATTTCTCGAAAAGTTTGACATTGCTGAAAACATTCATACTATTTCAAATATACATTCATTCATATTGAATAACAAATTTTAGTTTAAGATCAAAGTCCACAACTATATTTATTCTCGATGTCCAAGGAGGAATTGAAATCTATTTCAGAAACCCCATTGATTCTATTCTATACAATCATTTGGTGGATTAAAACAATAATTGACTAAGGTATTTAAATAAACTAAATTTTATTATCTAAAAAACGATACACTGTCCAAAAGACCTTTTATTTGGAGTGAGGTTTTGCATATGTCTATGGGTTTTTGGTTATTTTTTTAACAAGAAAAAGTATTATTAATGTGGGATAAAATTTCAAATGATTAAGTTTTGGTCCTTTTCGAGCGGACTCTCTTGAGTGCTTTAAACAAACTAAGAGACCTTAACGTGGTCTTAAAATACGGAAAGAGCACAATTCCGGCTTCCAAAAGATTTTCCTTGAGTCAGGAGTACCATTTTTGCCAAAGACCACGTGGTTCCCCTCAAGGCCGGACTTTACACCTTTGGAAATCAGCGTGCGGTAAAAAAAAGTCGAAAGGAGGCATGTGGGGTCTGATCGGATTTTGAATTCCCTAAAGGATGCAAGCTTGGATGTCTTATAGCAATTCCAAGTATATTAGAAAACCTGTGCAGCTTCCGAGGCTGTGAAGAGCGAGTTGTTGCAGCAGAGGGATATATAGAGACAAAACTTAATCAGAACAACAGGCAAACTCTGCGACGTTGCATTGCGCTACAAACTTAATCCCTAACTGATCAACTCAAATTTGTCATTTTACTGATCTAAATGAGCCAGAAAAAAACGTCCCCAGACCGAAGTCGAACCTCATCTTGATCTAGTTCATGAACAACTTTTTTTTCTTCTTTACTCCAAGTCCGTGGTTCCCAACAGTGGTCCAGTGGACCCCTTGGGGTCCACGAAGGCCTGACCGGGGGTCCACGTGTATGATTTTTTTTTCTTTATTTCTTTTCTTAAAAATGGCATCACTTTTTTGGAAATTATTTTCTAAAAAAACGTCGTCACTTCTTTTCTTTTCTAAAAAAACGTCCTCACTTTATTAATAAAAAACGTCCTCACTTTTTTTGGAAATTATTTTCTAAAAAAAACGTCGTCACTGAACGCTAACGGAACGCTGAACGCAAAAATATTGAACGGAACACTATTTTTTTTAACGCTGAACGCAAAAAAAGCTGAACGCTCACAAGCCTGGATATAAGTCAAAAATAAAATGTAATTGTACTTCGCAGATGTCTCGCATTTGAAATTGAAATTTGCGTTTTTGACAAATTGAGGCGGGGGTCCACGGAAAGTGTCCAAAGACCGTTAGGGTCCACGAGCCGAATCCAGTTGGAACCACTGCTTAAGTTAATAATAAGTTCATGTTATCAGCATAATTTTGCTTCATTAATTTAATCAGAGATCTGGAAGGATTTTGTGATTAGAAAAAGGTGATATATATATATATATCAGGAAACGACCGGGACACTTTTATTCGCCGGGACCCAGACGGGTCGGGACTTAAATTTTCCAAGCTGGGCCGGGGCCATACCGGGCTGGGACTAATATATTCGTTCCTTCGTCATTTTGAAATTGAGGACATTTTTAAGGAAAATTATTTCTTAAACAAAACGTTGTCACTTTCAGAATGACGAACGAACAAAATATTAAAGTCCCGGCCCGGTGATTTTTCGACCTTCAAAAAACAGTCGGGACCCGGGCTGGTACCCGGTCGTTCCATATATATATATATATATATATCAGGCTTGTGAGCGTTCAGCTTTTTTGCGTACAGCAGTCCGTTCAGCGTAAAAAAAATAGCGTTCCGTTCAATGTTTTCGCGTTCAGCGTTCAAATATTTTCAAAATAACATTGTGTAATTTTGAAAATGGAAGTACTATTTAGGTTTTTATAATAAAAATGAGCCCGAACCGATTTTCAAATGATATAAATTTGTTGACACAGGATCTAACCCAGGGGTATAACGTCTATATTCACAACATAAGAGGGTCTTTTTTTAGAAAATAATTTCCCAAATAAGTGACGACGTTTTTTTTAGAAAAGACTTTCAAAATAAAATAAGAGATGACGTTTAAAAAAAAAGAATTGCCAAAATAAAATAAGATGAAATTTTTTTTAGAAAGAATGAGTGACGTTTTTTTTTAGAAAAGAGTATTTCGAAAAATTCCTTTCAAAAAAAAAAAAATCGTCACTTGGGATAAAATTTTAAAAAAGTGCTTCACTATTCTATAGAGAGTTCTTGGGAGAAGAGTTTATGAGTTATTATCATAATATTTCATCCCCTTGTTTATATCCCAGAAAAAATACTTAATCACAACTACATTGAAATGTTTGGAAAATTGAAATGAACGCAAAACTCTTTTTTGCGTTCAACGTTCAGCGTTCAAAAAAAAAGTTGTGTTCCGTTCATTGAACGTGCGTTCAGCTGAACGCCGTTCAATTTTGCGTTCCGTTCACAAGCTTGATATTTTATATATATATATATATATATAAAACTTGCTTTCGAAAGTATCGTTTAAATTACTTAACTAAAGTTCGTACTAAAAGTCTTATTAGGTCCCAGAATTCTGATTTCAAAGTCTTGGATGTTAAAAACAAATATCGTTCAGTAGCATGGATTCAATTCAATGCAGAAAATGGTTAAGATATTTATTCAACCGATATTTTTTGTGCAACACGTTCAGTTGATTTAAATAACATAGGTTTTTGCCAGTAGTAAACAACGCAATTTTGCAATAATCTCTTTTCTGAGAAGTACTTGATGTTCTAAAAACAAAACAAAATGGCAATCCTTTGATTGCTTAAAGCAAGTACAAGTATATATTATATATGGAATTAAGAGTAAAGGGGTCTTATCGTACAGGATTCAGTAAATACGTAGTGTGAATATGTTTGCAATGACATAATATTTGATTTAAACGTATATTACGTATTTTTATCATCAGTAGAGTGTTGAATATTTATGTATATATATATATATATTATATTATTATATTTTATTTATAACAGCAATATAGGTATTATTTCCAAGTGGATCAAAGATAGACAACATCCAGAGATAATCAACTGTGTGGGATGGCAGGAGCAATGATATTTATCTCAACAAAGCCTAAAAATTGCTTAAGATCTAAAGACCGCATTTTCGTTTATTCAATTTTTAGGTAAAATTAGATGGTTTGACATCCATTCTTCGGAATGAGTCGCCAATGTACTCAATATTTATAATTCAAATTAACGGATGCTGCCAGGTTTTTTGGGAATACTCACTTTGATATTTCCTTGGCATCTGAAACTGGGAATGGTTGATCAATATATATGTAACTACGTGTAACAGAAGACCAAACTAACAATAAAGGATTTTTATTACAATTCTTTTACTAATATATATTTTTCCCGGAAGCACAACCCACTCCAATATATATTTCTTAGGAATCCAAAATCCTCTTCATAAATATTGCCATATCTAACACACCATTATCAAGAAAACGTTGCCCTGCATACACTAAACATATGGATAACGAATTGTCCAGGATTAACCAAATACCCTAAAACCTTACCTTAACACCTCAAAGCCATCCACAGAAAATTTATGTAAAAAGAAATTGCAAAAAACCGTTTTGGTGAATACAATAAACACGACAATTATGGAATATCCGGGCAAACCCCCAAGGGTCCAAAACACACATTAATACATCAATGTCATCCACATAACATTTGTTCCAAGTAAAACTTGGCAAAGACATCGTAAAAAAACGTTTTGGCGAATACAATAATTGGGCAATTATACATTTTCCGGAGGGTTCCTTCGCCACTAAAACACTATTCCTAGGAACTCCCAAATTTATTCACTTAAAATATCGTCATATCTCTAGGAATCGTTTGATTATTCAGGAAACGAACAAACAGGCAATTACAAATTTTCCGGGGGGATCACCACTAAAATACTATTCCTAGAAACCCCCATTTTATTCACTAAAAATAACGTCAAGATCTAAATTTTTTTGGGGGGGAAGTTGAGAAAGCGAACGAACAAACGGAATTATTATATTATTAATTTTGATGATACACAATAAAACTAAAAATTATTGCAATAATGCTATTGAAAATCACTGCAAAGTCCTATGAAGACTAGAAAACCTTAGCAAATCCGCTGATATGATAACTGTTTTTTAAGCATGTATTCCTTTTACTTTTAACCATCACATTCGAGTAAAAGTTCCGAAGTGTTAGCCTCATCAAATTCGCTGTTATAGGCGGCAGTAGGCGGGCAAGTACTTTTGATGGGCTTGTACCCGTATGAATATGAAATGACATATATGATATATTTTAGTTTGAGTGCTATCGTCAGAGTGATGATCCGTTTATCGTCAGGTAAAAAAAATCGTTCATGGAGTATTAGGAGTTGAGTTCTTTGTAATATCATTTGTAATATTAATGTGTCACTTTCAAAGGATTTGTAAATGGCGTGGATCGAGAAGCCCATGAGAATATGTAGTAATATTATATAATATGTATTTATATTCCGCGATATTGCGCGCCCATTTATTTAACTATTCATAAACTATTGATGTTCTTAAGATGACTTTCTTAACTATAACTAGATGATCACAGCTCCTCAGCCACGAGTGAAATATCAACTGATTTTCCTGATATATCCCGCTTCTTTCCTCTTGACGGATCACGTTCTAAAAAATACTAATCCCATAGCGGATGCCTGACTCCCAAGCCCTTTTGACTGAATAAATAGAACTGTATTATATATCTATATATTATTTGAGGTGGACAGTTTACATGTTACATGGATAAAACAGTGTCTATCTGATAGTAGGTTATTTGAGTGAAGAGGGACACTTTCTATGACGTGAAAAATGTATAAATTATAATATAAATAGAGCTTTATCACGATTTATTGAGAGAAAAAAAGATTTCACAAATAAATTTTGTAATTTAAATATAATAATCTTTGAGGGTATTAAAAGAAATTAAGTGAAGTATAGTTGGACACATTTTGAGTAAATTAAGGAATAATATTTTGCAGTTATTTTGGTCTTTCCGCAACTATTTTTATTTAAGGGAATTGTGTTTTAAGAAAAGTCAAAAATCCGGTAAGTGTTCCGATAATTTGTGCCAAAAAAAGTATGAATACTTATTGTAATTTTGAATTCAATAATGATGAAATTATTATCTCCATATGGCACCAAATGTTTCGAAAATTCTTATCCAAAATAATGATTCAGTGATGCGAACTATGACTTTTATAAATAATATCAACAGTTGACACTCAATTTAATATAAAAAAGATGTCAAATAATATTCATAAATTGAGCCAAATATGTCAATGTTGGCGCCAAAATTATGATTCAATATATTAAGTTATGAATTGATGAATTTTATAAATAATTTCCACAATTGACACCAAAAGGTTTTTAAAATTGACACTTGATAATATAAATAAAGATGTCAAAATATATTAATAAATTGCGCCAAATATTTCGAAACTTGGCGCCAAAATAAATGATTCAATATTGCAAATTATGAATTGATTAATTATGTAAATAATATTCACAATTGACACCAAAAGGTATTTCAAATTGACACTCGATAATATTTTTTTTTAAATGTCAAAATTTATTAATAAATGGCGCCAAATATGTCGAATCTTGGCGCCAATAATTATGTTTAAATTGCGCCAAAAACTCACTTTTTCCTTTCCCCTTCATTGAATCGGAATTAAATTAACTATAGTATTTAATTAACTAACAACGGTTGCACTAAGTACATTAAGCTGGACGTATTCTATGCTCCTGGACTAAATAAGGGGGCCTTTTTAAAGTTTTTCATCATAGTATCTCCGCTTGAGTGTCCGATATTTTTTGAGATTGTACATGGCCTCCAGCTCCTTGACGATGTATTGCCCCTTGGAGATACAGGCCTCTATCTCCTTGGGGTCTGAGAGGTCCTTGTTCCGAGTGAAGGCATCGTGACACTTGCGCTGAAAGGAGGAAGGGTCCTTGGGATAGTCCTTACCAAGGTGTATCAGCTGAAAAAAAACAAAGGGATGAAGAGTTAAATTTCTGACAGTTTTCGTTTTTATGAATATTTTATAAGATAGTTAAAAAAGCTACAAAACAAACTTGAATATATATGTCTATACGGAAATACATTATATTTTCCAATTCCTAGTATAAACATGTAAAAATAATATTCAGTAAAGCAACTAATTAAAAAAATCGTAAAATATACGATGTTTGATGAAAAACTTTAAAAGTTTTTATTCCAACAGATAGTTATAAAACAGTTTATTTTACAAAGTATCTTTCTATTCGTAATATACACTTGCGGGGAAATATATAATAAACCTTTTCACAAGTGAAAGTTGTCAAATATTATGACAATAAACTTAAATAAGTTTTATCTCATATAAAGTTGTCAAATAGTTATATATATTTAAAGGAACAAAAATTGAGAATATTTTAAAGCGAATAAAAAGTTGTCAAATGGAAGTATCATTAAATAAATCTTAAAATGTCATCGTTTATCACTTTAAGCAACAACTCAAACGGAGAAAAAAGACGTCATTAGCGGGCACTCAAGGGAGATTAAAAAATAGATCGTTAGAGACAGGTTTGCCACTATTCACAGAGGGTTTTTTATATTTCATGAAAGAAGTAAATACTTTGAACCCTCTGGTCTCGGATGCAATCTCCAACTTTTATGCAACTTTACACCTTCTCATTAGGAGATTGATTGCCTCTGTATAAGTGTTCCTAAATGTCAAGGATGCTCGATGGAAGGAAGGCACGCAGGGCCTGACTTTAACTTCCTTAAATCAAAGCACTACGGTATGTCATAAGACAAAAAGCCATCCATATGAGCAAATGAACGTGATGCTCATAGGATTAAAGTAGTTTTGACATACTTAAAAGCACAGCTAACTATCATCAACTCACAACTTATTTAAGTAATATTGAAACAAACATAAATGTTTATTAAATTAATTACCCTTTTATCATATCATGAACAAATCTCTCTATAACTGCTGATTGCTATCCAAAGAAGTGGATGGAAAAATGAGTATATAATCCGACATCATCGAGCAGTCTCGTCATAATTTGTTGCTGTCTTACAGCAACAATCTGCAGCACACAACGGACGATAAAGAGGATCTATAGAGCTTTGACATCCATAATCTCTAATCTATAATAAAAATAATGCTTTCCTCTGGCAGATTTAATTGATTATTAATTTGCCAAAATAGGACACTCTGTCTAAATATGCTGGGATCAATGAAACGGGCGGGAAGGCTCGTATAGTACACTTTAAGAGAATCGCAAACATTGGAGCCATACAGTGTTATGAAGAAAGTGGATCCGATGATAATGTAATAAACGAGAACTACGATGAACAGATGAAAGTCCTTTAAACTAGAAGCCTAACTATGTTCCAGATCAACCCACTGTCTCTGTGTGTGTGTTTGTATCTTTTAAACAGCCATTCAGTATGAAAATATGTTATTATATTGACTATCAAAAGCTGCTGTATGGTAAGTGCTATTCCAGCAAATTAAAAAAAGACATAAATACTTCTATCAGACTGTATTAATATTCAAGAGCGCACAATTTGGTGGAATTTAAATACATATTATATAATGTTAATACATAAACTCATCTGAAGCCTTCAGACTTGCATATATATATTATAAGTCAGGTAGTTCTTAATAAATCTTAAACAATAAATTAATTTAAAAACTCCCTTTTTAAGTACATTTTATCATCTGTTATTATTTGATATTGTACTTAACAAATAAGATGTTAAATTTGTTATTTTTTCTTTACGAATCATTTTATAAACATTACTTTTAAGATGGGTTACTTTTTTGATACATTGTGGAATCCAAATACATACCTTGGATGACAAATATATATTTATATTTGATTCACCAATCAATGTCCAAGAACCATTAAAGATACAAAAATAAATGAAACAATTTCACAACTTAGTTTATTAACAATTCCTATGAAAT
Source organism: Caligus rogercresseyi (assembly GCA_013387185.1). Classification (NCBI taxonomy): domain Eukaryota; kingdom Metazoa; phylum Arthropoda; class Copepoda; order Siphonostomatoida; family Caligidae; genus Caligus; species Caligus rogercresseyi. The sequence goes on from CP045908.1 coordinate 4,230,351, forward strand.
GCGATCATCGTATGTTTTTTAAGGTATAAAGCCCTCATTGAGTTAACTGCAAGTGTTCAAGAGAGCCATCGATGGGAAAGAGGTTAAAAGTATGGTAAGATATTATAAAAACACAGCAATTGTGTACGCTTTTGTGTCACTAAAGAATTTAAAAAAACAATTTCGGTGTTTATCCGTCCAAACTATGAGCAAATATAACACGCAATAGTCTAATTATATCCTTTAAAAATCTACGAAAAGACATCAAAAATAAACATTTCAACATAAGATTACTATTAAAATGCTCAAACAAAGATTTTACATTACATATATATACATTTTTATATAATTTATATATATTTAATGCAGAGTCACTTATAATCATTATATTAATGAATACAGACTTTAGCCCCACAGCAACACATTTCATTTTCTTCATTTCTTTTTCTCATGACGTCAATTGACAGATGATAATATACATTTTTTAACTCTTAAGTAACTTAAGACTTAAAAAAGACATCATACCTGCTTATAGAGCGAAATGACTTTGGACCTCTGTGACATGTCCTCTGGATCCTCTGAGGCTTCTGAACCGAATATTACACGACGAATGGGAGGTCGAAGAGTGACTACTGAGCTTTTGTTTGTGTGACGTCGGGCACTGATAGCCAAGTGCCATGGCTGCCCAAGGATCCATGGAGTCCGATAGATGGCGCCTCTCTACACTTTGACAAGAAAATAAATAAATAAACAGAAGAGAATATTTTTCTGGTCAAATATATTATTCAACTGACTCAGTTAATGATGCAATGAATGAACGTAGGAGGAAGAAGAAACAAAAAAAAGTAAACTTAAGAGTGGCCGGAGATAAGACTAATCACAGAAAAAAACGTTATATCTTCGTTGTGTGCGTGTTGAACGCTTCAAGACATTTTGTACCTTTCAGGCACAATGGGATGATTAGCAAAAATATAAATAATTGCTCTGCATTTCCTTCTATTTTATTTGTACTTCATGATCTTTGAAAAATATATAGGTTATTATTGTTATTATTGCAAGGAATGTATTTCTTGCTTCGTATACACCTTTGGGAGATGCTATGACGTCATCATATTAAAGGATGGTTGTGGGCCCTCCGATTGAAAGTGCAATTGGTTGTATTTTTGAGTGTTGATGGGAGTAAGGCTTATTTTTCATACTTTTGAATATTCAAGAGCTCGGATAGAAGTTCATATTTCATTATTGCAAAGCCAAAAGACTTTGATAAATGAATACATTAAAATGATAAAGTATGTAAAATATCTCTGAAGTGGATGTGCACATCTCAACAGCCAAATTTGAAGCGATGCATGATACCAACTGTTTTATTATGCACGCTTATTTTCTTCCCAACAATCACGTTCGAGAAAAAGGCTTCCAGTTTGTTGTTCTTATGATAAAATCCATAAAATGATTGATAATTTAATTGTCAACTAAAAATAAAATATATTTGTTAGGGAGTTGTTTAGCTCAGAGGAAAAGGGTGCTCGACTCTCAATGTTGTAGGCCCAGGATCGACTCCCGAGAGACTCCCTCCAATGTTGATCAACTTTTTAAAAAAAATCATTGCTTAAATTAACTATTTTAAAGCTATAAAGCTTATTTATAACCAAACGGAAGCAATTCCATCCAACTAAATATGCAAAAGAATATATGTCTTGGTGGATGTTCAGAAGTAATGGATCTGGAAAATACGGCCTAGGAAGAAATGAAAAAATGAAACAATAAGAAATTACCCAAGATAGAAAAGGAAAATGATGGCTCATTGAATAAATGGCCCAAATGCATGGAAAGCAAGTGTTTGAATGGAATACAACTTAGTATTGATCAAATACTTATTTGATCAATATCTTGGGTCATTTCTTCCTACAAGTCCATTTTTTCTTGGGCCATTCCTTCCAAGGCCGTATGTTCTTAGTCATTAGTCGTATGTTTCCTAATATCGTTTTGATGATTTGCTAGAACCAGGTAAACTGAAAGTCAAGTCTATTGCCAAGATAATTGATTTTTTTCTTTCCGTTTTTTAGTGACGTCATACCGGCAAGCGAAAAATAACATTATGTATCATATTCTTCCCGCCATGAAAATCTATTGCTGCTATAGAATTTGATAACGTGAAAAATAATAATATGAGACTGGCGTTATAAATAGTTTTGGAACTACCACCCAGACAATCACCTTCCATGCCATTTTATTCCCCGTTACTAATATCCAGGCTTGTGAACGGAACGCAAAATTGAACGGCGTTCAGCTGAACGCACGTTCAATGAACGGAACGCTGAACG
>CP045908.1:4239471-4258559 GCA_013387185.1 Caligus rogercresseyi
TATATATATATATATATTATATATATTAGGCGCGTGGCATGAGAAGGGCCTCTCGCCACAAATTTTTTTTCTTGAGATATTTGCGTTTAAAGTTTGGGAAAATGAAATACTTTTTTAATGATGAACTACAGACAGATATTGTGATCATTGGAAAGCTCTTCGCGTCAAGAATTTAGTCCACACATGAAAAAAATTAGACTTCGGGCTCGTGCACGTACATACGGTACAAACAGTGACTGTTTATCAATTTAAAAATAATTTTATTTATTATAAAATTAATATAATGATTTAGTCCAGGGGGGGCAAGGGGGAACTTTATGGTGACATGCTACGGACTTTTTCATAGTCCATCACGGTGTCGTCAAGATCCTAAATACGCACTAATTATGCACAATAATAGTAAACAAACGCAGACCGCCACGTACGCACGACTACTACGAGAACTTGTTTACGTCTATCTACGCTCAGTAGTTACTGAAACGGCCGTTGGCTGGGTCGCCTGGCGCTTCAGTCGCTTTTACGTGCCTCAGTGGTAAGAGGACGTTCCAACACTACGATTTTCTAGTTTTTTCGAGATCGCCCGCCAAGACGAAAAATACATTATTCTTTATGGGGAAAATAGACCCGCTTACAGTATCAAAAGGGCCTCCCATTTTAATACCATCTTATAGTACTCGAAGAGAGAAATCGTATGGTGTAAAAAAACGATTTGGCAACTTTGTGGCGAGAGGCCCTTCTCATGCCACGCGCCTCATATGTGTATATATATACCGAGAAGGGTTTCTTTAGGATTAGTATTGTGGATCACTTAAATAGTTTCATTCATTCTATGGGTAAAAAGTCGAACAAGCTAGGATAAGGTAGTATTGTTCTTCATCAATTTTGAGAGCAATATAGTGATTTTTTTAAACATTGCAACGACATCATTAAATATGCAGATAGAATAATATTATTGGCCACTTCTTCAATTTAATAATCTTCAAAGTTTAAATCTTATTTTTTAAATTAACCAAAAAAAAATATATTGTAAATAAAAAAAGCAAAAAGTTGAATAAGCACAAATATGATAAATTAAACAGAAAAGATTAAAATATAGAGAAATATCTAAATATGTCAAGACATTGTGATATATAGTTATTCTTAAATACAATAAAAAAAAAGTATTTTTATACTTTGGTATTAAACTTTAGCAATCATTATTTTTTTACAGTGATTTTATGAATGCTAATGTCTCGGGTGAGGCTTGAACTCACGGCCTTAAGATTATGAGACTGATGCACTGCCTACTGCGCTACCGAGGCGATTGTGCAATTAATAAAAGTATTACTAAATATATTTTTATTCAAATATTCTTTTATTTGTATTAAATATTTTGTTGCAATTTTGTCTCATATTTTAGGCCCATTTTTTTTCATTCTCGATCGATAAGCTTTGAAAAACCAGATAATCATACAATATTATATATATATAGTTTGCCAAAATATATTTCAACTATTAAAACAGTAAAAATTATACCCAATTTCGACTGATGTATGTGCTGAAATAGGATGTCTTACAAACCATTGTTATCGGTTAAACTTGGCTAATATGTCGACTGATGTTTGCAGTTTTCCTTACAGCTCCAAAACTACCTCTTCATCTCTATGATATGTATATGTATATATATATATATATTTTAATAAAATAATATTACAATAAAGATTATCATCATTTACTTTAAATACTAATACACCAATGGGTGTTACAAGCACCTTTTTAAGCATATAAGTATATGTAATCTCGATTGATAAGCTTTGAAACCCCAAATAATCATACATTAGAATGTTTTTGTTTTTAATTAAAAAGTCAAATAAGAAAAAAATATTTTATAGATACTACAAAAAAGACAAAAAAATATTTTGTCAAAACAAATTGAAAGTTATTTTTTTAATGGTTAAAATAGGTATGTATTATAGTAAATATATTATATATGAAGAAAATGCATATACAAACGAGAACAATTATCAAAAAAATAAAACTAAGGGCAATTTATAAACACTACATGAACAATATAATTCAAAAGATGATGAGATTATGAAAGGCAATATATTCACATTTTAGCTCTACCTGTTCACCAATAATGTATATGAAGTATTAAACATACACACACCCACAAATGAGGGCATAAGCCATTATACATACCAAATACACATTAGGTATATTATTTTAAATTGTTCTTTTAAGTTCAGGAGATGTATATATTCATGTGTATACATATATATCCTAATATACATTCAGTGTGAGAACCTGGGCATACTCCTTGTACTGTTATGCATGACCTTAGCCACTATGTAGGATTGCCCTTACTACCAGGCCAATATATCTATATTTACAGGGTGATTCACTAAATTGAGACTCACATATACAATCATTGTATTAAATTTTACACAAATATTTTTAAAACAAAAATGATAGCACAATGTGTAATTACAAATGTATTTCATTAAATTTTCACATATCTTCTTTGGCCTTCACTACAGCTTTGAACCTCCTCACAGTGGAGGCAACACAGGCAGGAAACTCTTCCTCAGACTAGATTTTCACGGTCCAGGCCACCCACACAGTCAGAATGACAGGGTTTATCTAGAAAAAAGGATATATATAAACATATATTATAATATGAATGGCTTAAGTATTATTTATCTAGGAGCTCTGGTATATTTATGTTCTGAGCCTTGGATCAACAACAATAGTGGGCGTTGGTGCTTTATTGGGAGCTGACCGTCTTATTATACATTTATATTCCTTATGGCTTGATACAAGCAGCCATCAGCCTAACTGAATGCTCAACAGAGATTAAAATTCAGTACACTTAAAGAGATGCTTGAATAGATGCAGAGAGAGAGAGTTAAAATGGCTGACCTAACTGGCGGGAAAGAATTAAGTACGAGTTGTAAGGATATGAGAGATCGCCCGCGAACTCTCAACATCGTACCATGTATGCGTGACGTCATCATTCTTCTCTTCTTTTCCTTTTGTTTCCATTGTTTTCTATCTATTATTCAGTTCCTATCTCCGTCTTAAGCGAGTAACACGCGTATTCAATAAATAGATATATACCAATCCGTGTCTCATTCAATCGGGTAACCTCACAGTAGTCTTATGGTTTGATACAAGCAGCCATCAGCCTAACTGAATGCTCAAAAGAGATGTAAGTTCAGTACACTTAAAGAGATGCTTGAATAGATGCAGAGAGAGAGTTAAAATGGCTGCCCTTTTTGGCGGGAAAAGAATTAAGTAGTCTGGGGAATAGAAAAAAATAAAATCCACCAATAAATGTCCAGTCATCCTATGATATGTGCTCCTTAACATGACGTCACTGGGTATACATTTTGGTCATTCTACTTTTTTCTATGCCTCCTCCAGACATGGACCTTAGGCTTTGACTCCTTAAAGAACCATTCCTCCTTCTCTTCTTTGTTTCATTGAATAATAAACCTTTACTCTTAAGAGGGGAACCTAAAATGGCTCTCGTCAGCTGCCACCTCCGACATAGTGTTTACCTTTTTGATTCATTTTTATTGTATACAGTTATGTTACTGTATTTAATAGCTAGATGACCAATACTAGGAATGAATTGTAAATTTTAGATAAAGCATATTCTAATAATCGTTACAAATTAAGCGATTATTTTGGTTATCTATATATCTCTATGATATTAACCCATTGCATCATATTGTTTATGTTTAATCAAATGTGATAATTATTTAGGTCGTTGTATAAATCTACGACTAAAATGTCTTCTTATGCATTTTATACGCAACTACTTCGACTATTATTTAAGAACTGAAATACAGAAAAAACAAATATATCGTCCTTTGAATTTTTGATTATTTTTTAACGACCATCCTTCGTATTTTAAATAAATACCTTTACACAAAAAATCAGAAAAATATTTAATCAAGAGAGACTTAAGAAGAGTTTTATAGGCAGACCTCTTTATATTCTACAGCAAACATTATATATAATATGTTATATCACTTCTTAGCAGAGTAAACACTCACAATGATACTAACAGAGCATGAATCAGCAATTTTTTCAGTAATGATATACATTTATCGTATGTTTGTAGATGTATCCGTAGCCTACAATGATGAATATACATATAGATCTTTTTATAGTATTCAAACGTCAACATCTAAAAATTGAATTGATTACATTGGTACTTTATTATGTGTGATGACTTTTAAAAATATGAAAATCCGTTGGATTTAATGTTATCTTAACATATATATATATATATATATTCCAAAGGGCTTCTAACGCGGGATGAGTCTCAGGCAAGAATACATTAACAATGCAACTAAGCCGGATCTAATCTCTTTTGTGTCTCTTTATGGCTGGCTGAATGATGTCTTTATATACTACAGACCACAATAATATACTTAACTAAGAAGAAGCATTCAACTAACTTGAAGACGTTAAGAATATAGCTAAAATGGCTGACATGTGGGGTAACTGCGTAGAAATACTATCTACATTGACATAGAATACCAGGGAATAAAAGAATTGAAATCCTATAATTATTTTTTAATAATTTTATTTATTTCATTCTTCTAGGGTATCTTACATTCCGTACGTTGCAAATGTACATTATATCAATTTTGTACTCTCAAACACATAATAAAAGCAATAAAAGCCCATAAGGCAAGAAATTAAGAGTAATAATAAAATAAAAGGGAACTTAAAAGATCTGGTTGATAAAATAGTGGCAGCTTGATCTTCTCAGTCCACACGAAGGGAAATAGATTGTTTACATTTGTATTCCCCAATGTTGTCGTTTGACGCACTGGAAACCGAACGAAGAGTTTCTATATGTCTTCCGACGAGGCGATGGAGACCCACAGGGAGTCCAGTTCCGTCCATTCTTGATGCATAGAGGACCCTTTGAACCGTGGATACCAGATGCTCTATCTCATAGGATTCCTGATAGGTAGGCGAGGTCGACACAAGCCAGTCCGGAGGGTTAACATCACCCCATATGCTCCCAATATTACTCCTTCCACAGCTTTGATGGCTGGGGCGACCCTGGGACAGAAGTAGAAGAAGTGGAACAAATTGAAATCCTATAATTAATACATGCAGTGACGTCACGCTATGTTAAAAGTTAAAAAACTTTAATATATTTTATTACTATTGCGTCACGGTTTTTTTTGCAACATTTCCGATTGTCTACTACTTTAGACTTTGACTACGCAAGGGATATTAATAAGTGTTCTCTGCTTTTTTTATTTAATCAGTTGCTGACTTCAACATGTCTCTTCCCTCCTCTTATTCCATCAATTGTGCACCTAGTCCTTATTTAGGTCGATTTGTTATAGTAGCTCTGAAATTCGGGTTATTTGGGATCCCTCCATTGTTGGATGGAAAGACAGACACAGACAGAGCATAAGAGAGAGTTCCTGTATCTAATATTTTTTTCTGTCTTTTTCCCAACCTTGAAGAGCTAACAAATATCCGCATTTCAGGTTTATCATACGCTACTTCGGCACTCTATATTCTCTATGGAATGGGCATATACATATATCAAATGACAAATGAAGTCATGGGCTCATGATTATTGTATGATCTTGAATAAACTTAAGATATACACTCCCAAGATCTAATACTCAATCGGATCCTCATCTCAGTCCCTTGTGTACATGCATATTTTACAGAGCTGCGACTACAGAATAGAAATCGGTATTTAGAACTGGAAGCGGTGTTACCACCTGGTGTGAAGAAGTTGAACTTTGCCAAATAAATAAACAACTCCGGAGCTGAAAGCGCATTAATATCGTACAACGATTAACAAAAGACCGTTAGGAAAATATTTGTTGTCTATTGCCTTCCATTTCCTTCAAAATCCGAATTAAATTTCAAAAATCCCTTCAAAAAATTACAAATTATGTACTTAATTATCTTCTGTTATAAATTGTCCGATACTAAATGCATATAAAGAAGTCAGTGAGCAGATACATAAATAAATTTTTCTTTCTTTCTTATCTACCGAACCCATCGATATTCAGTAGATATATAATAAAATCTACCGAATCCGCGGTACCGAATCCCAGCTCTGATATTTTAATAGCATTAATAGTCAGCTCTTATCAACACCTCGCAATTATTTATTCTATATATCTTTGAAACTACAGAAATACAACATACCCACACTTAAGTAATGCTCAAGGATACCTCAAATTTCACCTCCTTTTTTTTTCTTCACATGTAAATATTTTTACTTACTTAATTTATCCCTTTAAAAAATCTGATAAGCCGCTTATCAGACAACTTATGGAGGCATGCATTCTCTACTTTTCAGAGAGAATGTATATAAGTTATATATTTTTTACACACAATATATGTTCTTGGGAGACCACCTCTGGCATCAAGGTTAGAATTCCTGTGAGTGTATGTATGTACAAGTGTGTGTGACTAGTTGGAAGGATCTTAAAAAGTTAAATATAATTTGCATTTTAAGGAGATATTCGAACCAAGCCGGCATTTGATCTTAATGATATATATATATATATATTAATATGTGGATATACGTGATCCATCAGTATAAAAAGCAAGAGATTAATCCTTCATAAGTCAATCTTGCATTCATGGTATCATGCAAACTTTGGTTTCTTTAAGCAATATAAGGAAAAAAATAATTTATATTCGCTTCACTTTTTTGTGTTGATTTGATTCAATGGGTTTGAGTCATAGAGATAAAAAGATATAGAGAGCTTATTCCCTTCATCTGTATTCTGTGTGCCAATGTAAACAAAGTACTATGTACTACGTCATCGTAAGCTGATCATAGAGATATATTCTATCGCTATGATCAGCTTACGATGGCGTAGTACTTATTACTTTGTTTATATTGGACACACAGAATACAGATGGTCGTTGTTTCTCTGCTATTGAAGGGAATCAGCTCTCTATATCTTTATATCTCTATGGTTTTGAGTAAGCAACCTAGCATATGAAGTCGATCAAAAATGATCATATACATTAATAGTAATGAGAATTGCTTTGTTTATTGCTGACAAATTGTATTAAGCTGAAATATCACATTAGTATTTCAAAGTAAAATTATGACCAGCATTGCTTACAGAAACCATACAATTTTATAGGATGCATGTCGTACATCAACCCTGAGGGTTGCATAATATTTCATAATTAGACATTTTAGTTTAAAATAAAATCTGTAAAATCATATTTTTTTAAAGATGTATAGCAATACATTCCATAACTAGCGTTACGTAGAGATAATTGAATAATTATCATGAATAGAGAGTACACCATAGGAATACATAGCAATAAACATTTTTTTGATCAAATATATACAAATGTATAGGTTTTAACTCCCCTCAGCATAAACAAGTTTATCTGTGAAGGTTTTTGTTACATGTCAGTTTGTTTTTTTACTCTAATCAGCCATACTTTATTCTGTATATTCATTCATTTTTCTTAGAAAATAGAACACACTACAAACTAATTAAACATTTAATATATTTTTGCATCATGAATATGATAGTTTAGATAAGCTAAAGTTGATGTATAACGTCCTCAAATGTTACTATATATATATATATATATATATATACAGACTTGTTGATTTATCGTTCATTTGTTGTCGTTCGTCGTTCCGCGAACGATAAGGAAAATTCCTTATCGTTCGTCTTTCGTTTTAGGCGCCAAAAAAGACAAAGATTTTTAATTTTCATGGGACAAATTTTCTTTCTAAAAAAAACGTCTTCACTTTTTTCACAAATTTATTTCTAAAAAAGTCATAACTTTTTTTCAGAAATTTCTTTCTAAAAAAATGTCGTCATTTTTTAAGAATGGCGAACGACAAACGAACGATTCAATTTGAAATTAACGATGAACAACGAACGATAACAATCGGCGAACGACAAACGAAAGACGAATGATAATTTTTCGCGAACGTCGACACGTCTGATATATATATATATATATATATACAACAAGTATATATATATATATATATACAATAAAGGTAAACTGAAATACAAGCACTGTCCGAATTGCCAACTTTTTGTTGTCCGGTAATTTTTTTATGATGTCAACCGGCAAGTGTGAATTATAATATTTTTAATGTGTTTCTTCCCTCATACGTCATCCAAAATATGTTGCTTCAATTTATTTTTGATAACGTGAAAAATATAATATATATATATATATGACCCAATATAATATTTTATGAAAACATTATTTGGACATCGATGGAAGCGCGATAGCGTGTTAAGACGTGTTCAACTCTCAATGATGAGGGCGCAGGTTCGAATACTCCCGAGGGGGGAAGGTGCATTATGTTCAACCTCATTAATAAGGTTTAATAGACTAATTTAATGCTAAAATGATTATTTATATCCAGTCGGATTCTATTTGATCTCATCAAATATTTATTATAATTATATTGGAACATACTTTTTACTCTATATACTTATATATTTGAACAACGTTATTATGTGATCATTAATACGGATTGATTTTATTATTTTCCTTCTAACATTCAAGGGCAATCAACCCAAAGATAAATGAGATATCCTATCAACTCTCTTGAGTTTTTTCATTTATCTTCAGAAACCATTAAAGTAGGCCAGGGTTGAGCAGTCAAAGCCGAACAGACTCCGAAATTAATAAATATATACATGTTTATTTGTTATGTCTGGTCTGTATAGTCAAAGATGATTATTTTTTTGGTGGTTGTTGATGGGTTGTTTTTGTCGGTGTCTATGAAAGGTTGTTGAATTAGGTTTTTGTTAGTAAGATCCACTGTAAGAATTATTGATTATTATGATGGAACTTTAAAAGAAAGATTATAATACATGAGAGATGCCCAAGAAAAGCTTCCTTAAATGTAATAATAATTTATTTATGCTATATTTCTTTGAAGAGGTTTAATAGCACTGAAATTAGGAGGTAACGTTTGATCATGAAATAATTATTGTCAATATTTTATTTTTGTAAAAAATAAATATGTTAAGGTCCTTTTTATGTTTATTGGACTTAATAAGGGTGACCACATCATCCCTCCTACGAGCATTAAATTTATAGTAAGTAAATTAACGGATTTTTATATCTTTTTTTTTCAAAAAAGTATATTTTTATCTTTTTCATGTTTTTTTACCAAGACCTTTAGAGATATGACTCAAAATAAAGCCATCAATGACGTCACACATCCTTAGCTCCATCTTGAAAGATGTCTTGAAGGATGTTCAAACTCTCAAATGAACATTACTTTTTTGGTTGGCAACTCCTCGGTCTATTTTTGTACGTCTGGTAGTGCGAGTAATTATCCAGTTTTTGCCAGATATGAGGTAATAAAATATCCAATTATTTGTTCCTGAGTTAATAAGATCAAGAGAAATTTGTTATATTCAGTTACAAGGACTTGTAAATGAGAATCACGAAAAAAGACACTTAATGTTCTTAACTATGAAATTCATATATCTGAGTTATATTCACAGAGACACGAATGATGTGATGTTTTACTTCATAATGTCAAGAATTTATATTATGATGAAATAAGTATATTTATTGGAAAGGATATTTTAAATTTCAATATACTAAATAATATAATTATTGTACAAGACCTAAAAAACTCCACCGTACAATATATTTTAGATCTAAAAGCTGTTAAATATCTAGGAAACGCTTTGAGTATTATCGAAGTAATCAAAAAGTTTAGGTGATTTAAATTCTACATAAGTAGGTGATTAAATACATTTAGGTGATTTAAATTCTAGCATAACCCCTAGTTACTGAGTAAAATAGTATACATTTAAAAAGCAATATACTTCATAGCAAAGAAATATTTTTCTTTCACAAACACACGTTAAAGTGAATCTAATTCAATAATAAGCATAAAAGTTTTCTTAGAAAAACAAAAAAGAACCACAAACATTTTAAAATGGCGTTCTCAAGCAGAAGCTGACGTCACAATATTTTAGGAAAACCATTTGTATCTTGAAGAAGAATCAAAATGATGCCAATGGTCATTTTGTAGAATTTTCGTCTTCGAGGACTGCCAGGCTGTCTCTATATGAAGAAATTCGTTTCCTTAAACGCGTCAGAGGTCTGGAAAGTTGTGGGGAGAGAATTATACAGGCGGTTGTGCTTTTTGGACTTCAAAAAAGAAAAGGACGTCGTTCCGACAACTCTAAGGCCATAGACTATGCTTTGTGAACGCCAGATCTTTAACAAAGCGAGAGTATGTGAAGCCAACAGACCTGCGATCAATTTGCTACCAGCTGCAACCAGATATACTGCATTTTCCCGAGAATCCCGTCTCTCCCAAGGATTCGTGGACCTTTGCTTCAGAGGAGGTACGATACTTCCACTCAAGTTCCCATTCTCATTAAAAGATTTTACGTCGGATTATGAAATATTCTAAGTGATTTATTATTTATAATATTGAAGAGGCGTTTTTTCAAGTATGTATTGTACCATTTTATGTTTGATTAATTTTTATTATATGTTATAACTAGTGTTGTTCTTCTCGGAAGTATTAATTTTAGACTACAATGTCCATTCATGTTTTTTAACGCTATTAGTTTGTAATTTTCAGAGCCGAAATAAATAAATAAAAATATGTTTTTTGACAAGGAATTTCAAATATATTATAAAAATCAATTTGATTTATGCAAACCATAATTTGGTTCATAACACACCAATCAGAATGATTCAAAATGTATTAGTGAACACTTGTATTTATACCTTCTCTAGTGCAGGGCCCATTTATTTATTTACTATGTTTTTATTAAACAAAAAGTATATATATTCATTATTATTTTTATTCCTCACGAATATATATGCATAAGATACCAGAGTCAAAATATATGTACACACGGCCGAAGTAGGAAGTGGAAAAATGGTTTGTGGGATCCACAAATCTCGGCTTTTTTTCTTCTTTTTAATGAATACGTCCCACTGAGCAAACTTTATTCTTTACATAGGAATCTCATCCACAGACAACAATGAACCATAATTAAAAAAGGCCTCGGATGAGATGCATGAGAATCCCATATTGATGGGACAATTTAGGCTACCCTTTTTTTTTAGAGGAAGGTAACAAAATATGACTGCTGGTATGAGTCATGGATAAATGACTAAATGTTTGCACAAAATATTAGAGCGGAATATATGAATAGGGATTAATGAGAAAAATATACATTAATTTACTAAGAATAATACATTTTTATATAACTCATTATAGAAAATTGCAAATATTATATTAAAAAATATCTTATGGGCTTGTTCGATATGTATGAGCGGATAAAATCTCTTTTTAGGCAAAGTATTTGTCGTGTTCTTTTGTAAATCATGTAGAGAGTAAAACGTGATATACAAGATGGAGACTACCGATGTCTATAACTTTTTATTTTTTATATGAAAATGACAAACAAATAACAAAAAAGTCTATTAATAGCTCAACTCAGCCGACAATTTAATTATTTATTTTAATATATTTGTTCTTATTTATAATATTTATTATAATAAGATTTATATATATATTATCTTATTTTATATATATATTATCTTATATATATATTATAATAAGATTATATATATATATTTTTCAATTGTAAATTAAAGTTATATAAGTCAGGGAGACTGTTTGGTTAGTTAAACGTTAACCCTAATAATGTAAGATCACTAACAGAAGTCATCTTCTCCATGGATTGATTCGTTGATGAGAAGAAACATGTAAATCCTCGGCAGTAGTACGGAGCCCAATGGAAGGATTGTTTGTTTAGTATTGGTCTTACGAATCTCAAAATATTCTCTGGGCCCCTTCGTATCGTATATCTTTAGAGTTTTACCTCCATTAAGAATATGGAGTGCCGCCGAAGGGACGTATTGTAGCGATGAAATTCGGAGTATTTGTCCGTTTACCGATAATTGGGGGGGGGGGGGGGGGGGGAAAAAACAGCCAAAGAAAGAACTAAAATGTGAGTGAGACTTCATATCGTAATCAAGAAATATGTAGATTTAGTGATGCAAGTAAACGAAGCGCTATTGTCAGAATTTGGGGTTAATCCGTCCAAAAAGAATTGACTCATCGTGACATCTTCAAAATATCCGTCAAAGTACCAAGTGGAGGCCTACATTGCAAAAGTGCAGAGAGTGATTTACGCTTGACGATCGCAAGGTAGACAGATCCCTACAGGCATCGTTACTGCGTTAGGAGAGTTTTAAATGTCTGGAATAAGATTTTATGATTAAAACTATTCGTTTCTATTTTTTATCTGATTTAATTTGTTCACATTCAATATTTAGATAAAAGTGTTTTAAAATTTTATTTTATGACAAAAAAAGGAGCTTGTGATTCCAAATTACGATTTTAGTGACGTTTGAAGTTTTATACTACCCTCACCCTCCCTTACTCACATTTGTTATACCAATGTACATATAAGCCCCGTGAAACCAAGTCTATATTTCAAATGTTCTAAATTTTGTTAATTTAACGTGCATAATGTTATACTAGATCGAAATATAGAATTGCCTAGTGGCTATAAAAAAATATGTAGAGTGATGTGACACTACATTTCATGATAAAAAATATAAAGTCTTGCTCCCTCTTATTTTTTTAATGCTGCTTTCGTTCCTCCAACAATGAAGATCTAATAAATACCATTCGTCACTTCAGCACTCACTGGTTGCCATTTATCCCTATATAAATTTCTTTAATCTCATTTTGTATTGTCCAGTTTCTTATTAATTCCTGAGCTAGTTTAACTTTAGTGTTTTATATATATATATATTCCTGCAAAATTGATGGTGAAATATATTGGAAATACCAATGTGTTTAAAAAATAAAAATATAGAATCATTTTATTAACAAAGTTTTGAGCTGGAGAAGACTTTTTAGAGGTAGAACCTTGGTTTTTAAAGAATTAATGTAAAATAAATGAACTGATATTTGTATACAATTTACAACTTATGTCATTCATAATTATATATTAACTTTTTTTTTTTTTTTTAATCATGAATTGAAAATCAACCAGCAACTCTCGTATAATAACAAGAAATCGCATAACAAACTTTACATATCAGTTGCATTTATTTACCGTTGATACAAATGTCCGGATATAAATGTCTAAATACAAATGTCCTGGATACAATGTCCTAGATACAAATGTCCGGACACAAATGTTGCAAAATCAGTTAAAGCAGTGCCCCTACATGCTTATATTAATAAGCTTGTTACATAAAACCTGATTATCTGTGATCCCACAATAAATAATATAAATAAACACATGTATTCTTCTCAGAGCATGGAAGGAAGTCTCGAACAACATCCCATACAACAGTGGTTCCCAAAGTGGGGGCGCGCCCCCTAAGGGGGTGCAGAACAATTGCAGGGGGGCGCGGGAAAACGAATGATGAAAATATAAATGCAGTGGACTAAATAACACTGCTAAGAAATGGACAAAAATTTAAAGAAGGTTGAGGTTTGTATTAATTACAATATGAGAAATAACTTCAATGGACTCTGAGAACAAAACGTGTGTATTTACCTATTTTTTTTGGGGGGGGGCGCAAAAATTTATTAGTGCCAAAGGGGGGCCCAGCAGAAAAAGGTTGGGAACCACTGCCACACAACATCCATCTTGAACCCTGGATACAAGGACTTAAATGAAAAGAGCTGTTGATATAAGGACGTGAAGAGAGAAAAGTCCACATGAATCTATACACTATTTGTTTTTTCATATACACACCTATTATACATAAGCTTTAAAGGCATATCTAAAGGGCCTACATATGTACATGTATTTTCAAACTGGATTAAGGTACGGAATCAATACTCTCAAATATGGATATATTAAATATATTGTTACCTCCGCCGAAGGAGGTATTGTTTTCACTGGCGTTTGTTGGTTTGTTGGTTTGTTAGTTTGTGGTTTGTTGGTTTGTCAGCAGGATAACTCAAAAGTACTGAACGGATTTGGATGAAATTTTTGTGGAGTTGTTGGAAATGCGAAAAGAAAAGTGAATTTGGCAAATAGCTAAATATTAAATTTTGGCTATCTCCATGATGCGTGCTAAATTCTGTCTAAAAGAATGATTAAATTTTGGCATCTCTTGCAGAATTGCCAAGTGAGCCTACTAAATTTGCCAATTAGCCTGTCCATGTCGTTTGCTGTGAAATTGGGGGCCGGGAGCGTCTTCCTCTCGGAATTTCCGTCTAGGGGAACCCTCCCCCGTCTCTCTACGCCTCCCCAGTCGTGAAAAATCCGCCTCGGAAGGCTCATGACGGCGGAGGTTTGCACTCTCTGAGTGTATATATTTTTTTAAAATTAGTTTTCAAATATGTTTCCTTAAAAAACATACAATACGAAGAAAACTATCTAAATATATATCATTGAAGCTATTATAGCACACCTTCATTGCATTTATTCAAATATACATTTATCTTCGGCCTTTTTAATCAATATTTTAACTCCTATAAAAGGATACCCAATCATTTAAAATCCTTTTGGTGCGGGATTAAATGAAGGGTTTCACTGTGATATTATATATATTTACTGAGACGCTTTTGGATGTGTTTATTTAGCATACAGCTAATACATTTGGCTTCTAGGGGCACGTAATAAGGAAGATGCATTCTGGAATCCTTAAAATGAAAACATGTAAAAGTATATACGATTATCTTGATGAATCTAATTTGTTAGTATATCAGAGTTACAAAAGCTATTGCTTCATTGGATATAGACATTGTATAGCAATCTATTTATGAAAATATTCAAACAATCAATGGTTAATGTTGAGTATGATACAGGAAAATCAATTCATCCATTACTTAAGCTTGCTAGAGCATCGCGCACGCAATAATTACGTCTCCGATTAATATGGCCGTGATCTGCCTCGATGGTAAAAACATATATAATACAATAGTTTAAAGGTAGGTACAACATACGAAAGCCAGCTGAAAAAACAATATTTGTTCAAACGATAAACTAAAGAAACATAATTCTAAAACAAAATATTAGCAAAGCATCAAAGATATTTATAAACAATATTTCTATGGTTTTTAGAGACATATGTATATTACGTTTGCGTAATATTTTTAACATCATTTTGAATAGTCCTTTTCATACACAAGTGATTAATTATTTTTATACTTAATACCATAAATAGTTCCTTCAATCATACAAAAAACGAGCATAATATTTTTTTACATTAAAAGAAAACATTTGAAACTAGAGGCATATATACACTCAGAGAGTGCAAACCTCCGCCGTCATGAGCCTTCCGGGCGGATTTTTCACGACTGGGGAGGCGTAGAGAGACGGGGGAGGTTCCCCTAGACGGAAATTCCGAGAGGAAGACGCTCCCGGCACCCAATTTCACAACACAGCGACATCTATTGGCAGAGTAGGCTAACTTGAAAAATTTAGTAGTATTTAGCTCATTTGGCACCTTAATTCTGCACTCAGAGATGCCAAAATTTAATTACTTCTTCCTTTTGGCACTTCCAACAACTCCACAAAATTTCATCCAAATCTGTTCAGTACTTTTTGAGTTATCCTGCTGACAACCAACAAACTAACAAACCAACAAACGCCAGTGAAAACAATACCTCCTTCGGCGGAGGTAATTATAATGAACACTCTAAAGTTTAAATGAATTTCACGCAAGTTATACTTATTATTCTTGCATAGGGAGTAGCACCAAAATTAACAAATAAATTAAACTATTATTTAAAAAAATGGTTTTGCAATCCGTATCTTTTTATAGAAATTTTTCAATTTTGAATCAGTGTAAGAAAAGCCTTATGAATAGTGGATTGAAAGGATTTTTACACATTTTTCCGATAACAGATATGGGGAATATCTGGCAAGTAACAAAATATGAATGGCTCATATATTTTTTCCCGCCTCCTATCGACACCCAATTCATATTTTTTTTCCGCAATAACGCTATTCCAGGTTTTTTTTAAACATTTCGAGGTCTAGTTTCACTACACTTTCAGCTGACGGGTCACAAATTATGTTAGTAAATAAAGATTTAGGTGTACTCTACTTGTCTCAATGGATTGTATGGGCATTATAGTTTTAAAACGATCTCATTGTATCTAAAGCGTTAAAGTAAAGTAGCGACCTGCATAACATAAATTCTCCTTTTTTCCCCAAAAAATTGGACTTAATATTAGTTCTTCTTAGTCCGTAAGGGGCGCTTTGATGCTAGAGCTCTTTGAAAATAATAACAAAGTCCTTTTAGTATTTATATTTGGAGACTTTTTCATCTTGAAAAAGAGTTTTTGAGTGTCTTATGTAAACTTAATCCTTTTAAACCGTTTTAAATAGGATTGTGACGTAATTTCATGGACTAGCGACATCTAACGTTAAAGAAAATAACCAAAATTTTGGCCATTTTTTTTGTTTACTTTTTCCTTACATGCGCTACTTGACTTTAACGCTTTAATAGTATCTAGGATCCCTTCCATGAGGTTTTATCAAAATTGAGATTCGTACCTTCGTTCTCTCACCATTGAAAGTTAAGCATCCTTGTATGGAAATACAGCTCTTTCATACTGAGCTAACATGTTTTTGGTTCATTTTTATGTTTGCTCCTCTATGAGTACTATGAATTTGAGTTTTATAGGAAAAACGATCAATAATACTGATAGAACATATAAAATATAAATATGAAGATACCCTGTTTTGTACAAACAAGGCCTATGGGCTCATTAGTCTATGGAAGAAGAGCTTTAGATAGCTGTATATCCATCGATGTTTTTTTTTGGTTGAAACATTATTACCTTAATAAACACGATTTTATATAATATGGCAATTTATAGCCAATATTCCTTATTGTATATGAAAAAGTATTGAGCATCAAATGCGCTATTATTCCAATGTAATCAACAGTTACAATAAAAACCCGAATAAGTCGAATGAATTTCATATTATATTTTTTATAGAGTCACGAACCAAAGAATTGCTGGGTAATAATATAGCCCGCAATACACCCTTAGATGTGTTCACATCATATTACAGGATTCAAAGAGGATCCTTCAAACTATGGGCAGACTTTTTTGCGTATCTTATGTTTAGATGGAAGCCTTTAATATTTAATTATTACATATAATCGTTATACGAACCATTATTTCAAATGTAATAAGTTTTGTATGGTATTTAATACAACTATTCAATAGTCGAAATTGGAATGCATATAATGTATATAATCAAGAAATATGTTTAACTTATACATTTATTTACATAGTTTCTTCATCTCCTCTGTAATATTATCGATTAGGACTCATTAAGATACGTTTATTAAAAATATCATTTAAAGAAGTATTGTAATTAAGGCGCTAAAATGGATTTGTGTATTTTGGTATTTTATAATATCCTGAAATATTTAAAACATTAAAAAATACTTTATTTAGAGCATACTTAGAGTTGTTATATATGTAATTGCTTCATTAAAATATTTTTTTCTGAATTCTTTTGATTTTCAGTCATTTAACCCAAAAAAGTTTTTTATTTATTTTAAAACTCTCTCTCTCTCTCTCTCTATATATATATATATATAAATATGTTTATGTAATTCATTGACTAATATTTTTGTTAATAGTTCATAACTAATATATATGTCCACTGTTGGCTTATGAACGAAAACTAAAAGCACAAAACCCATTTAACTTCTTAGAGTATCAACCATTCAAGTCACGGATCGAAAATTGTAATTTATATTCTTTTTACAAACCTTGGCTGAGACAAAACCGTTCTGTAAAGAAAAAGCATAAGGTATATTTGAACGAAATGAATGTGTTTGTTAGTTGTTAGATTAGAATAGAATCCTTAGAATTTTGAAAATGATTTATATTTAAATACTACAAAAATCCTAGATTTTCTAATTCATTAACTGCATATGTGGTAAGTTAACTCCGGCACAAACATAATCAAGGGAGTACGATAGCCGTGGGCGTTAAGGCATGTTCAACTCTCAATGTTGGGGGCGCAGGTTCGAATCTCGAGAGGGATGATCATTTTTGTCTACCTCATTGATAAGATCCTAGGTTAGAGTGACTAATT
This sequence comes from Caligus rogercresseyi, assembly GCA_013387185.1. NCBI lineage: Eukaryota > Metazoa > Arthropoda > Copepoda > Siphonostomatoida > Caligidae > Caligus > Caligus rogercresseyi. The sequence goes on from CP045908.1 coordinate 4,257,552, forward strand.
TGAAAATGTTAGCATGCTATTTATATCCCGTCGGATGCAATTCTATCGAACCAATTAGGTACAAAAAATGTCATTTTAAGGGAATTAAGAAGTTAATTAAATTTTATTAGCTATATTTTTATGTCTGTTATAGTCTTTAATTCAACGCTAAGCTTCATTATTATATTGCTAATTTGTAGTTTGTATATACCTAAGTCTGTTATACTATTGTGATGTTATTTTATTTATTACCTCCGCCGAAGGAGGTATTGTTTTCACTGGCGTTGGTTTGTTTGTCAGCAGGATACTCAAAAGTACGGAACGGATTCAGATGAAACTTTGTGGAGTTGTTGGAAATGCCAAAAGAAACAAGTGATTAAATTTTGGCATCTCTGAGTGCAGAATTAAGATGCAAAACGAGCTAAATACTAATAAATATTTCAAGTTAGCCTACTATGCCAATAGATGTCGATTGCTGTAAATCGAGTGCTGGGAGCGTCTTCCTCTCAGAATTTCGTCGAGGGGAACCCTCCCCCGTCCCTCTACGCGCCCCAGTCGTGAAAAATCCGCCTCGTTTTCACTGGCGTTGGTTTGTTGGTTGTTGTCCGCAGGATAACTCAAAAGTACGTAACGGATTCGATGAAACTCGTCGAGTTGTTGGAAATGCCAAAAGAAACAAGTGATTAATTTTGGCATCTCTGAGTGCTTCTTTAAGATGCAAATGAGCTAAATACTAATAAATATTTCAAGTTAGCTACTCTGCCAATAGATGTCGCTGTGAGTGGAAATTGGGTGCCAGGAGCGTCTTCCTCTCGAATTTCCGTCTAGGGGAACCCTCCCCCGTCCCTCTACGCCTCCCCAGTCGTGAAAAATCCGCCTCGGAAGGCTCATAGGACCCCGTGACGGCGGAGGTTGCACTCTCTGAGTGATATATGCCTCTAGTTAATTCTATTTTTTATATAGTTTGTTCGTTTGTCGTTGTATTAATTTAAGACTAAAATGTCTTTTATATTTTATACGCAACTACTT
>CP045908.1:4258659-4273746 GCA_013387185.1 Caligus rogercresseyi
CGCTCCTTCCCAGATGTACCAAAAGTATCTAATCCACAATTATTGGCGTTAGTTCTCGTTCTTTCAGAACATACTGATGTCTTAGGCTTCTCAATCAAGCAAATTAATTAGGAAAAACGGTTTTTATGGCTAAAAATCCAACCAATTTGTATTTTTTCGTCTCAAAGAGTGATGTCTATATCTAACAAATGAATTATAGATAAGGTCCCACCATGGAAAATGAATGCTTGTGTTTCGAGACTGATCAAAATGCTTTCCGAGCATTAATAGGAATTCATTATAGGAATTATAGTTGTCCTCATAAGTTATGTAGTTAGGGTGTCCAATTATGGCAAATGGAATAAATATGCAATTAAAATACAACTAAGAAAATCATAAAAAACAATGTGATTTCAGTCAAAAGTCATGAATGCATTAGTCTTTAAACCTATGTTCCGAAGAATCGTTCATATGTTTTAAATAACTGATAGTAGGAAACATAGGTTTCAAACACTAGTGCACAAAGAAAACATAGTTAACTTCATAAGTGGACTTTAAGGGATAAGAAATATTAGACAATTGATACAATTAATATCATGAAAACAAAAAAAAACAAGAATGAGTTTTATTTGAAATGGCTAAGATCAATTTAAGCATTGATGGTAAGATGGTTTTTGAATATCCAAGTGACTTTTGAACACTATTTGGGGCCAAATTCCAACTTTTTCGCTTTGTTTTTGGTTCTTTTCATATTAAATCAATCCATTACCTATGATCATTTTTTTTTTTTATATGTATGATTGAACAAAGCCAGAAAAGTCCAAATAACTATCGAAAATATTTATAGTTTAAATAAAAGCAATAATGTAATATATATTTTTTTAATATGTTAATACTTTTACCATAAAAGGAAGGTAATGAAATATAATAAAAGATTTTTAATTCATATAATAATAGATAAAGTAATTGTATAAAATGAGTATCGATACCTTGAGAATGAGTAATACTATATTGCTTTATACACTAAATAATAAATTAAACAACGACCTTTTCTCAAGAATATCAAGCTTAGAGGCATTTAGCTCAGAACCTCTATTTTGGCATCGGCATTAAACCGTTATATCCATGTGAATTCAATACATATATAGGGAAATATACGTTTTATAAGTTGAAAGTAGTCAAATACTCATCGACCCATTCGAAACAGGAAAAAAACACATAGTAAAAAATTGACATTGATGAATACATATATGTAAATCCTTGGACAGAATATATATAAGAACATATTAACCCAATTCTTTTCAAAGATACTACTGACCCTGATAAAGAAACATGGATAATTATAAATGCATGTTTGGATAGTGTGTATCGTGACAGGACTACCAACCCCCAGACATCACCCCCGGGTTTTTACCCCCTGTGCATTTACCTCCCGTTCTAATATTTCTTATCCTTAAAGTCCCCATATTGAGTTAAATCTGGGTTTTTTTTGCATTAGTCTTTGAACACTATGCTCCTTATATAGGTCATATAAAACAATGACCGATATTAGGAACATAGGTTTTAAAAACTAAGGCAACTTTTGGTCATAAAGACAACATAGTTATCTTTCAGAGATAAGAAATATTAGTAACGGGGGATAAATGGCACGGGGGTGAATGACACCGAGGTAAGTGCCCAGGGGGTAATTTGTACGGGGGCGAATGTCTGGGGTTGGTAGTCGTAAAGCCAGTGAGTGATGTTTGTTTGGAACTATAAGATGTGAGCTATTATTAGTTTCGTTGCGAATATTAAAATCACATCACCCTTTTTTACTACAAAAATATAATATGAAGCCATAAAATTGTTATGTATTACTCCTTACAAAACAATTTTAGCTTTAAAAAAAGACTATAAATACAAACAGTAGAAAATGTTTATTTATTGGCTGTATTGACCTCATATTTATTTTTCTTAAGGGATCCGTAAAATACTGTTTACTCTCGATGTTGGACCTTTGTTTATCAGTTAAGATATTATAAATTATTGTTTTATTCAGATGGATTTAACTATATAGATATACAGATCAGAGAGCTTATTCCCTTCAATAAAAAGAAAAAAATCGTCGTTCAGCTGTCGCCGTGCCCGATATAAACAAAGTAATTTGTACAACGTCACGTAAGTGATCATCAAGATAGAAATATTTGTTATATTGGGCAATATGACGTATTTCTATGAAGAATCCAATAGCTCTCTAGTCTTTATATCTCTACTGGTTTAACCAGTTAGTTTTGTAGGTAAAGAAGTAACTGAATTCAATATACAACAAAGCAAACGGGTCTAAAAAGATAATTGAGCATTTTGTTTGGTTTATTCCTTTTTGAACAAAACTATTACATATTTTAAGCTGAAATTGTTATTTGACGTTTGGTGATATAAAAGTGAGGACTTTATGTGTCTTAGTATCCATGAATATTTTGTATTATTGTACAAAAAAGCCACAGTGCTAGGATGTTGGAGGCTGTGAATTCGAATGCATTGTATACTTATAAATGAGGAAAAGGTTAGTCAGGAGTTCTAGGCTGGACGGATCCTCAGGCAATTACTCGACCTTATTCCAGTTGGCACGACTGACCCAACTAATCCGTCATACTGCTGATTTGATAGTGTTCATCGGTTCTTCGTCCATTCATCGTTAATAGTATAAGAAATTTTATTCACTTTAGTTAATGTGATCTGCTATAGTATTGTCTGACAACGTATTCACATGAAAAGGGCGTTGAAGGAAGTAAATTTACTTCACTCTAAGTAACAGCCTTAACACAAATAGAATGGTTATTGTCAAAAATACACAGCATATGTTAAAAACGTTCATTTTAATGCTTATAAAGTGTTGTGAACTTATAAGTATATAATGAATTGATCACCTAGGTACTTAAAGATAAAGATCAATCTTATATACAAAAAGTGAATTTAAACAAAATTAAAGTAAAGTTGTCTCCAGGGAGTATTACAATATAATCACTATTAACATTTTGAAACCCTCTTGTCATCAAGGATCCTTTGTTTCATATTTTGACGTTCTAATATAAACAATGCCTTCAGGTTCTTGTTTTCGTGTTTGAAGGTCTGTCGAAATGAGGCGAGGTCATGACGGTGGGCCCATAGGCTTCCTATCAGTGAAAGTAGAATGGTGGATATATGTACATATATAACTATTGTACAAGCCTACTTGAGCAAATTGGTCAATTAAGCTAGATTTGAAATAAAATTGGGTGCCCTACTCTCTGTACAAGTATATATACAAGGTGGACTAGGCAAGCCCATGATTTCACATGGCCACATTGAATATTATGGTACATGGAAGGGCTTTGAATATAATGATAACAAAGTATATCTATATATATCAGGAAACGACCGGGTACCCGGCTATTTTTTGAGTGTCCCGGCCTGGTGTCTAAAAATCACCATTCAGGACTTAAATATTTTTATTTTTAAAATTATTTTCTCAAAAAAACGTCACTTTTTTAAAGAACTTTTTTTAGGAACTATTTTCTAAAAAAAACGTCTTCATTTTGAGAATGACGAAGGAACGAAAATATATTGAACGTCCCGGCCCAGTTTTGGCCTAGCTCCGGGTCCCGGCGAGAAAAAGTGTCCCCGTACGTTCCATATATATATATACCTATATATAAATTTATATCAGGCTTGTGAGCGTTCAGCTTTTTTGCGTTCAGTGTTCCGTTCAGCGTTCAAAAAATTAACGTGCTGTCAGCGTTCCGTTCAATGTTTTGGCGTTCAGCGTTCCGTTAGCGTCAGCGTTCAAATATTTAAAATAATTTCCCAAAAAGTACTGCGTAGTGATGACGTTTTTTTAGAAAATAATTTCCAAAATAAGTACTGCGTTAGTGAGTGATGACGTTTTTCCGAAAAAGTCCAGAAATGTTTGAAAAAATTGAACGCTAACGCTGAACGAAAAAACTCTTTTTTTTTGCGTTCAACGTTCAGAGTTCAAAAAAAGTTGCGTTCCCGTTCAGCGTTCCGTTCATTGAAAGTGCGTTCAGCTGAACGCCGTTCGATTTTGCGTTCCGTTCACAAGCTGATAAACATATATACGATGCGTGTTTTATTAAGATAAAATAAGAATAAATGCATTTTAAAATGGTGATTGTTGAGCCATATAATAATATTATTCTTAAAGCAATTGGAATTAATTATAAAAACCAAACGTATGTACTTTATTTATCAATTGGAAAGATGCAAATTTGCTCTTGCCACAAAATTGTCCACTTGGTTTTCGAAATATTAGTTGGTCAAATATCAAACTTTATCTAAATCAATTAGACAATTTTGAAAGACTTTTAAAAGATGAGCGAAGTGTTGATTTTATTATATACGATTCAGGTACCTTAAAACTGCCGATTATGGATATTTACCCCACCATTAGGTCATAGGGTATTTATTGGGTTCCAGCAACATATTTTTCTTGAGCCAAGTATTTGTCAAGGGTAAATTAAAGAAATATTCCTCAACTCCGACTTTGTGTGTGTGTGTGTCCAACCAAGAAACACGCACATTGATTTATGAATGAGGAATCATTTTCATTCCTGTGAAGACCCTCATATTTATCTCCATCTTTATTGATATTGTTGATTTTCCCGGGCCGCCCAAAGGTCAAACCAAGGAACGCCTCATCAAGGTTGACAAAAAAGTGTTTATTTATGGCCTCCAACCACAAACCACCATGGAAAGATGAGGGCTCCTTGTCAAATCCTATTGTGTCCGAAGATGAGCAAAATAATAATAACTAGAGGCATATATACACTCAGAGAGTGCAAAACTCCGCCGTCACGGATCCTTATGAGCCTTCGAGGCGGATTTTTCCACGACTGGGGTGGCGTAAGGGACGGGGGAGGGTTCCCCTCGACGGAATTCTGAGAGGAAGACGCGTCCGGCACTATTTCACAGCACAGACGACAATCTATTGGCAGAGTAGGCTAACTTGAACTAATTATTAGTATTTAGCATCATTTGGCATCTTAAAGAAGCACTCAGAGATGCCAAAATCTAATCGCTTGTTCCTTTTGAGCATTCCAAAACTCCACAAAGTTTCATCCAAATCCGTTCCGTACTTTTTGAGTTATCCTGCTGACAAACAAACCAACAAACAAAAAAAAAACCAACAAACAACGCCAGTGAAAACAATACCTCCTTCGGCGGAGGTAATAATAATAAAGGAGAAAGAATCATTGAAAAATGCTGTCAAGGATAAGATGTAGAACAATATAATTACTTTTCATTCATGGTCATTAAAATCTCTTACATTTATCATTCAAAAAACCCATAAAATATCAATCCAAAAAGGATTGTGCATACCTTAATTATTTCTCTCTACAACGATACGACAGAATAACAAGGCCTGACTAAGGCCTTGAAGTAAGTAACAAATGAGGCCTTAGCCTGGGTCCATTCGGGGTGTCATTTTGAGTGGGTCCTCCTTCAGGGATACTTTACTCTAACGACAAAGAAATATTTGTGTTGAGGCTCTTGATACTTTTATGGAAGGTCAAATAAGGTGTATTCCATTGAATGTCATTACACGTCCTTCAAGGTCCTTGAAAAGTCTTTTTTTCTGAGACGTGATTGTCAAATAAATGAAATTAAATTGATTTTTTAGTTGGAGGAACGTGTGTTAGAAATTAAATTTATTGTATTATATTTGCTTGTTACTTAATATATAGATATAAAATAATTATTTTTTATAATTTATAAGCATTTTTAAAATGTGATTCAAAATGGCATTAATGTTTAGTTTCTAATTGGATGATGGGTTTCACTGCTGCCTTATTTTTCCCTAATTGAAAGCCATATTTTTCTTTTTTATTATTTGTTACGTTTTTTGAATAAAGGCCTGGATAAGAGTAAAACTCCCGCCGTAAACTTGAGGAGCATGAATTAATTATAAAAATAAGTATTTTTTACGCGGCGAATGTTACATCCAAAGCCATATCCACTTATCATTTCGGCTTTGCCTGCGTTTTCACAAAAACCAGATGAATGGAAAACACTTCAGAATCTTAGGGTTTGCTTAAAAGATTTCAAGGTTTGCAATGAACTTCCAGTAAAGACCATCGTCATATCATCTGTATAGCAAAGGCACTTTGTATGATGGGATATAGCTGAAGGGTTGTGGATTGAACGGAAAAATGAACGCCGTTGCGAACACACGTCAAAATCGAACGCCTGAACGAAATATAAATAAACGGACGAACAGAGTTTTTTTGGTTTCCGTACGTCCGTTCAATTTTTATGTTTTCAAAAGTGTAGACGGGTTTTTAATTATAAAAGAAGTTAAATCTGTATATTATGTCACTTCAGAAAAAAAAGTGAGGACGAGTTTTTTACAAAAAAAAATGTAATTGAAATACTGCTAGTAATTCTGGGATAAAAGTTGAGAACGCTTTTTTAAATATGGGGATTTTTTCTAATTTAAATTAGGAAATAATTGATATTTTTTGAACGAACAAACGAACGCCTGAACGGAAAAAAATTGAAATCGAACGGGCGAACGGACGAACGCTAGGTTGCGAACAGCCACAAGCCTGCTGAAACCCCAACAATGTTTTTATCAATTGAATCCTTTTGATCAAAAGATCTGAACATAAAATAAAATTCCATTTATTTATATAAATGAATGATGGAAATGTCTCCTGAAGAAAAATAATGTTTATATGGTGGCTATATCTATCGATAAATGAAATCACGTAACATATAAAGAAAACAGTGTTACTAAATGAAAAATTTATGTTAATTGAGTATTTGTGGGAGCACCTTTTTGTTATCTCTCATCACCGGACAAATCACTGAGAGAAGCAGAAATAATACCAGTCAATAATCTGCATCACATCTCTTTTCTTGATGAAGATATAACACACATACATAATTAACATAATTAATAAATATATTGTGAGGGGGAAGTGGTGATCATCACTGCTCATATTATATGTAATCAAGGGATGTTCTCATACATTACACTCCATGCCGAGGAAATGTAATCAAGGACCCTTCAAAGGCCATAAAAGGGTAATAAAAGATTGAGGGAAACTATGAAATGGAGACACAGAGAGAAAAGGAGATGGGATTAATTACATACATGCTAATGAAGAAGAAATCTTACATAAAGCACATCCAAAGGTGATGAATAGCGATGGCAAGCGATAGAGAAAATGTTACTTTGCACCGAACCAGACATATACATCCTTTTTTTTCCGTGGATAAAATGGGTTTCTTTCTTTTACTATGTCCGATAGTTAGAGTCAGATGATCCATTTATGGGCATATATGAGCAAACAAAATAAATATGCCTTTTTCTTTAAGTAAGAAGAGCTCCTTTTTTTCTATTTTATGAACAGGAGTTCATTCAAATGATTCGCCAATGACGTCATGGATCCAATTTTGTATTTTAAAGGATGAATTCCTTCTCTCTAATTACATGATGTTCACTCCTCACTGTCAACAGCCGTGAGTGAAGTTAATCTTTGTAGATCAACTGCTTTTTGATTATTTCCTCTTCTTTTCTTTCAACCAATCACATTGCAAGGGAGAGAACCTTTCTTTATTCATAAACACCAATTATTGGAGCGCGGGAAAAATGTGAATCCAACAAAAATTATATTTACAACTGTATAGCTACGCTACTAATATAATAAAAACAATAATACTGAATACTAAAACCTAGTTAATGTCTTCTTTTTTTACTTTTTCACTAGAAAAAAAAAAATCAAATCATGACTAATTTGATATTTAATATTGTCACATGTTTTTTATAAGAAATATATACTTATAATTAAAGACCTCAATTTATATTTTTTATAACTCAATAATAAATTTTTCAATGTAATCTAATCTTTAGTCTACTCAAGGTTAAGAGTAGGATACACATATTACAAAATGTGTACCAAAATGTCAAAAAAATATACATTTTTTATAGGGCAATTAGATCCATAAAAAGATAATTGATTGTTAAAAAAACGTTTATCTTCGTTCATGATAAAAACATAGAAGTAAGTAAAAATTTCACTATAAAGATAGTAATATCTTAGATTGTATTGGCAGCATACAAAAACATACTAAAGACACTAAGTCAAGTTCGAATCCATAAGCAATAAAAATAATGTTTTGTGAGCGTAATTTGACTGTTACTAAGGTACTTTTAATGGCCTACTCAGGCATATTTTATCTGAACATCATATATCTTAAGATCAGAGCTGGGATTCGGTAGAAAAATCTACCGCGGATTCGATATTCGGAAATACCTTCTACCGTTCGGAATCGGTATTCTGTAGATTTTATATATATCTACAGTATCGATCGATATTCGTACGGTAAATAAGAAAGAGAGAAAATTTATTTATTTATGTATCTGCTCTGTGACTTCTTCATGTGCATTTAATATCGGACAATTTATAGCAAAGGACAATTAAATACATAATTTGTTATAATTTATTAGAGATTTTTTGAAATTGAATACATACTTATCTTAAATAAATTATATATATACTCGGATTTTTTAGGATATGGAAGGCTATAGCAATTTTTTTGTTAACTGTCTTTTATTATATGTTGTCCAATACTCTAGTTTCAGGTATTCTAGTATTCAAAGCATAGCATGTGCTTATATTGAATGTATATTTATGTATCTGCTCTATAATACTATAACTTGTCCATTGGAGCTACGTAGATTGTTTATTTATATTGCAAAGTTCAAGTTCTTCACACAAGGGAGCGCTTCCACTTGGACCTTAGTACTTAGAATAACAAAACGTAAATTTCATTCAAATATTTGCTCATTTTCTTATGAAAACAATATATAATCAACTTCTATCCAAATATTAACTTACGATGACGTAGATCAAATTAATTTGTTTATGTTGTGCAAAGCGACAGCTGAACGATGATCTCTACTATTGAAGGGAATAAGCTCTCTATATCTTTATATCTCTATGTGAATGTAACAAAGTCATACTTTCAAATATACCGAACCGATTGTCAATCGGTATTTGGTAGTTTTTTACCGAATATCGTATAATCGATATCAGTATTTGTAAACTACCGTCGGTAGTACTGATTTACTGAATACCGATTTACATTCGGTTTGTCGCAGCTCTGCTTAAGATTTAAACATATATTGTAAATAACGTTAGACAAAATACAAAAGAATATGTTGGAAAATAGGAAATCTTATTTATATACATATACATATTATGTAAATAAATTAAGCTTATTTCAATATATTTTCCTTGCAACAGAAAGTATATGGCCTTTCCTTGCAGACACCTCCAATAATTTAGGCGTTAAAATATGGGCACATTGATTCTTGTACAAGCATTTGCATTGTGTGCGAAGGTCATTTGCATACAATATGGGAGTAGGCAAGAAAACAGTCCATGCCTTCAGATCCTGATAGTCGTATAATAAATATTAGTTATTGTTGTAAACAAGCTTGTTGCTCAAGCAAGAGAATTCATGCATAGCATTTAAGCTAGATGCTTGCCCATACCTTAAGCTATGACATGAAATGAAGAAAAAATGCATTTTTTCGTTATTGTTGTGACTTATGTTTTTGCACAAAACATATAAATGGTTCAACAAAAGTGTGGTTTTTTTACTTTTAATAATAATAATAAATTTTCTAGGTTAAAAAACATTTTATTCGGTAAATTGTGAAAAATGTATCCAGTGTAAAAATAAAATACACTAAAATTATATACAGAAATCCGAGTAAAACTATTCAGGGCAGTTGCGAAAATATATAAAAGGAACAGTTTATTTAACATTAACTGCCCTGACGAATAACCCTTTTTTTGCGATAGCCACATTAAGGCGTGTTCAACTCTCAATGCTGGGGGACCAGGGTCGAATACTCCTGAGAAGGGATGGTCATTTATATCTACCACATTGATAAAATCTAGGTTCGATAGATTAATTTTAATGATATAAGCTTATTTATATCCAGTCGAATGCAATTATCGAACCATATAGGCACAAAATAAGGTTATTTTGTGTTCACCTTGCGATGGGCGATAGCTTGTTAGATCAGGCTTGGGATAAAATTATTAACACTAAGTGGCATACGGATAAAATAAAAACAATATAAAATATTAATTTGTTTTAATATGTATAAGCGATAACTTAGTGCAATAATCGTCCTTTAATTAAAAATTAATTAATCTTAGTCGTGCATCTTTATAAATTCCAATTTAGATAAAAGCTCCACATGACTTTTTTTAAGAATCCAGCAGTTATTGTTAAGCAAAATTTTCTCATTTCTTAGCATTGTTTTTGAGTCGGTGGAATGATGAGACGTCTTTATTATTTATTTTTTTCTTCTCATTTATATCTACGACAAGACATTACCAACAAACTTTCAAAAATCAAACTTTATAATTAAATTTTAACTAAAAACATTAACATTAAAACTGTAGGGGGGAAATTTGTAGGGGGCTCTCAAGATATTGTGAAAAATAAATTTGTATAATAAAAAACCATTAAGTAAAGATGCAATATACAAAGGACAGCAATTATGTCAATAGTTTTTTTATTGTTCTATCGACTATTTCTTTCAAATTTGGAGGGATGGGGATTCTTTCTGTTCGCAATTTGTATATAAAGAACTGGTCTTTGCCATGATAAATTTAACTTCTTCCTGATGCAGACCGGTATAAAGAAAACAAAGCCGGTACGCCGCAATTGTAATCCTAAAAACTCGTAAAAAATATATTGAAGATAGTTTAAAAACCTCCCCTATCTGTGTACTCTCTAAAAGGAAATGTTTTGATGTCTCACAACAGTTCTTGCAAAAGAAACAATATCTTTCCTCCTCCGTCTTTCCATAGATACTGCCCAGGGTAAGGGTATTTGTAACCACCCTATACTTGAACCAGAACAAAGAGTGACAGAAACAGTGCCGATTGAAGTCCCTTTATGATATCACGTACCGGCATACTCAAACCATAATTTTCTTTTCTTCTGTTATTTGATTTAAAAATATTTCCTCATTTTTTGTCCATTAGGGAATACCGCAGATTTTATTATTGTTGGCTGATTTATTTTTGTCTTAAGAGAATGATGGCTCAAAAATGCTTGAACAAACATCCTTCAGAGCTAAAAAAAAAAAAAAAGATCCCAGTCATTTGTTAGGAATTGATGCATCTTCTTATTATTTGTCTTCCCGAGGTAGAATGAGTAAGCAAATTGGTTAAAGGGGTTTCGTGATACATGGTGAGGGGCTAAAGTCGATCATTAGGAATGGAAATCTGGAGCTTAGCCTTGGTGCTTACAGATTCTATGACTGTTTTTGGCCATGAAAAAGAGAGAGGGTAAAGAGGGGATAGAAAGAAAGAGAGATAGTTTTTTTCTTTCCCTCTCTCTTTCTTTCTATCCCTCTCTTTACCCTCTCTCTCTTTTTCACGACCAAAAACAGTCATAGAATCTGTAAGCACCAAGGCTAAGCTCCAGATTTCCAATCCTAATAATTATTCAATTCAGTTTTGATTCAAAGATCCGATCATGTATTTGTATTCGGGGATCCCTCCCTACAACAAACTAACAATTATGCAAAAAGATTGTCTGCGAAGAGGGTGTTATTCATTTTTGCCATGCGGTGGAAGCTTTGACAATGGAACTTTAATATTGTAACACGCAACCTCGACCTCAGGACCCTCTCATTTTAAAAGTGCCTAGTTTTTCCCCGAATTCAACTCGTTGTTTATTTTAAGGACTATTTAATATGGATAAACTATGAAAACGATAACGATACAGAGTTTGTCATAAGGGTTAATTATCGTTCATGGCTCATTTTTGTCGCAATAATATATGCTTAAAGCAATTTGAAAATACAAAAAAATATCAAAGGCATTTTTTCATGGAAAGCTAGATTTAAAAAAAAAGTTTCATAAAAAGTGTCAATATGCTGGGGTTTTTTAACTGAGCTAATATAAATGTAATTGGAGACGTAGCTCAACAATGTACAACGGAATGACGGATTCTCATGAGGAGCAATATTCTGAAATGTTTGCGTCTGTTATTAGGCATATTCCAAGATTCTTTCCTTCTGAAAAAATGAGTTTATTTGTAATGAATAGTGATATTTCATTTAAGGTTACTTAATCTAAATACAACAACTCCCTTAAGATTGTTTATTTTATCCAAACACTCATGATTTATATAGTTATCCATGCAGTATATGCCGATTTATTTATCTTATTATTCATATCAACAATTGAATATTCATTGATTTAATCAAAGTTGAAAAGGGATATTTATGAATGATATGAATTTGAAATAAAATATACTCACAGAAAACTCTTACGGCTCCTATTGTCAGCTGCTAAATTTTAAGAAATAAGATAGCAAAGGACAAGCATATACCATGAGATCCTTGTTCACTTTACTTTCTTCCATTCCTAATGCAAGGAACTGACACATTTAACTAACAATGCTTTTCACTCCACTAAACGTATATTTATTTTTATTCCAATATTGTCTATCACAACAAAATAAACATATATCAAACATTTTTTCAAACCTAAATGAATAAACATTTTGATGTTATTTAATACTTTCAATCCATTCAATTCCTTTCAACTAAACTTCTCAACACATAAATAATAAAACTTTTATCATTCAAAAATAAACTCTTAACTGCCTCTCTTATATCCACAAAAACTTTTAATAGGTTACTCTATTAATTGTAATTGTTGAGTTGCAGCTTTATTATTTCAATTCAAGTTCGTTATAGCTCATGAAAAAAAATACTTGCATGTACATATATTCTACTCAAGAGAGAAGAAAAAAACTTTTTGAAATCTAAAGTTATAATTGCACAGGATGAATTGCAATTTATTTTAACGTTAGTTCACGCAAATATATATATTTTTTTACCACTCATACATATCCCTGGGGTAAATAGTGTATATTTGAATGAAAAGTTTATTTTTACATGATTACATGTTGGTGTCTGACTTGGTAAACAACAATTCCATGTTGGAAAAGAAGAATCCTTGAAGGAGCCGCATTTAAAGAGTGCAAAAATAAATTTAATATCCGAAAATACCTAAAATAAGATTGCTCATTAGTTATAATTTATTAGGGGGATTCTAAGCCCTTTTTGGGTTTTGCAATTTTGATATTTAAAATGCGTTCTATTTGTTCGGTACTAAAACGCCTGCTGTAATTCTATAAGTGTCCTTGCAAATAATTATAGCCTCCAGTGGCTAAAATCACTCCCATCCCCTTTCATTGGAGGCTATGCAAAGCTAGTAAGAGCACAAGTCGTATTTCTCTCCATGTGATTGCGAATTGATAAATAATTGGAGCCACTTCATCCGGGACGAAGGAGAGGATTCGACCACAAACACCGTCGGGACCGGAAGCTTTATGTCTTTATAAGAGTTATTAATATAATCTATACTCTATCTTTTGTACACAAAGACAGGCTATGAACAACTTTTTTTTCTTTGAGGAAATAATTTGTTCTCTACCCATTAATTTAGAAAGCCTCATGTGGTAATACGCAAGGATCTCTTCAGGTCTCATTAATGTTTGATTACCATTTAGGATGCACATAGTTTATGGTTGAAGCCAAGTATTTGATAATGAGGAAGATGTTTATATCCACGATATGGATTTATTTCCAACTCTTCTTTCCTACCCTTTTAGCCTTAGTTATGTTCAATAATTCTATATTCATGGACCAAATATGTAGTGTTTTTTATTGCCTATTGGTTTCGATAATATTGCATCCGATAATTTGATTTATTTACTATACAAAATAGTTCTTACAAAGCAGATATTCACTAGAAAAATAATAATGTAATAGGACTCTTTCCCTACTTTTATCCATTAATTAATAATCAATTTACACCAAAATCCCTGTTCGTAAGAAAAAAATCAGACATAAAGTATATATATTTCCTCATCTAGAAGAATTGACGATTTATACTAGTGTGATTGTAGCAACAATAATTCAAATTCATGTGCGCTTGAAGTTTGCAAATTGTTTGGCCCCGGAAGAATTAGAAAATAATTTCTTTAAAAAAAATTCTCGAAAAAAGTGAAAAAATATTTTTTAAATATTTTTTTTATTCGTTTCTAAAGTAAAAAACTCGACACTTTCAGAATGAAGAACGCAGGAAAATATTTAAGTCCCGGCCCGGTGTCAAAAAAATAGCTGTGACCCGGGCCGGGTACCCGGTCGTTTCCTGATATATATTATTATATATATACATTATAATTATAATAACAGCACATAATATAATAATGCGTTCCTTTCAAAACTACTCATGCATGATCAGCATAAACTATTGACTGAGCCATATTATTATTCTTTCCATGCTACTTTGTTCCTTTTTGATATTAATCATTAGAAAAGAAAGAAAATGCTCTGCTTCCCTTTCCTTTATGCCTATATTAAGTTTTTGACCGTGAGGAGGCCTATACAAGGAGCTAAGGGGCATGTAGTTGTAGAACAACTATGAGTAATTGAACATATCGTTTTTACGCATTCCTTCCTTAGGGCTAAATACAAACTGAAGGTCGAGTTCCATGAAAACTGGATACACTTCATGGCATTATCGTCCCGAATTTAAATCATTTGTAGTACAGTTTTTAACTATATAAATTAACTCTTTGTGCAAAATGTCAGGTAGACTCAAAAGATTAAATTGAGGAACGATTAAAGTTTTAGAAAACATGCTGTACCATGTGCCCATCTATACTTTAAAAGACGATAATTCAACTCAAAGAAGTTGGATATTTATATGTCAAAATACATATTATTTGTGTTTTTTATTGAAACTATTTATAAAATTATATGCAAATAGTTATTAAAAAAGACACACATAAAATGTATTTTTAGAAATTGAATCAAGGATGAATAAATTATATTTGTGTTGACTAATGGAGCGTATATGTTTGGTAACACGTCCTATTGGTCATTAATGGGTCAAAGTCTACTTTACCCCTTTTCATCCAAGATAACAATCATGAACATACTTAGGGTACAAGAGCTACCTCCTGAAGTTGAAACATATATTTACTGAATAATCCTCATTAATCATATATCTCTCT
>CP045908.1:4287388-4300278 GCA_013387185.1 Caligus rogercresseyi
AGAAATGTATTTATGTATCTGCTCTGTAACTCCTTCATATGCAGTTAGTATCGGACATTATCACAAAGACAATTAACAAATAATTTGTTATAGTTTTTTAGAGACTATTGCAATTGGATCATGTTATTTATAATAAATCATAATTGGCACTCGGATTTATAAGTAAATGGAAGGCAAGGCTAGCAAATTATTTCCTTAACGGTTTTTTGTTAGTCTTGTCCAATATTAATGCGCTTTCAGCGCCGGAGTTGTTTATTTATTTTGCAAAGTTCGACAACTTCTTAAACCAGGTAACAACGCCTCCAGTTTTAAATACCGATTTACATTCGGGTGTCGCAGCTCTGCGAATAGATTCCCGTTTATCAACCTTACCATCATCAAAAACATTAATTATCATTTTAGATAAGGGCATTACCATCATTTTTTATTATTGTCCTTACATTCCATTTATAATTCAATTTAAGTTGCCTTAAAAAGTTTCCAAGCGGGGAGCTCTTAGTTCTTTTTGGTTGAAAAGCAACAAGAAATACGAAAATAGATTTTCTTCCCTCCCTCTATGATTTTTTATTCATCACTCTTTCTTGTTGAGGCCATTTCATTTTCTCTCTCTCTTCTTACCGTGGGAATTGGCACCATAATTATTTCCTATTATGGGAACATTTCCCTACGGAGTGATAAAGAAAAGAAAGAAAAGTTTTGTAGAGGAGATAAGAGATTTGAGCTTTTGTGTGTACTTATGTTTTTTTCTTCTTTGAGTATTCAACATATGATTAATGGTAAATTGAAACGATTCATTAAATAATAAATATGAGAGAGACTCTGACCTGAGTATATGACCTCTTGAAGAAGGCTTATAATATATATATGCCTATATGGTTCGATAGAATTGCATCCGATAGGATATAAATAAGCATTAAAATTAGTCTATCGAACCTAGGATCTTATCAATGAGGTAGACCAAAAATGACATCGGGATTCGAATCTGCTATTTTATTCATCATCAAATATCCATATCCAAAGCAGTGCCTTGGAGTAGGAGATTCTAGACGCATGACACCTGATTGTAGAAGATGGATTGACGAAAACTCATAACAAACAGATTTCAAATCATAATTAGTAGCGCTTTGATTTGGTAATAGCATTTAAGATGTTGTTTTTATCCATCAAAGGGATGATTTATATAAAAGACGCAAATGAATGAATTGCTATAAATTGTATTATTATTATTTTAAGATTTGCCACTATTTTCTGCAGAAAGAGCACCGTTGAATGACTATATTATTCATACTTGATTCTATTCGTAATGTGGGCAGTCCTTCATCAATCTTAGGCACTGTCTCTAATGTATTGAGGCTAAGGATTACTTTATACTCGACATGACATAGAAGATAAAAAAGGCTGTCGATTAGTAACATAGAGACCTTTCTTGTATCTCTCTGGTATTTCTTTCATTATAGTATCTAATTAATCACAAACCTCTCCATTTGTTCTATAATTAATAAGCTGTTGCTCTTATTATTTTTGCGCGATGATAACTGTTTATGATAATGCAATAACTGTTTGTTTCTCTGTTATTGAAGGGAATAAGCTCTCTATATTTGTATATCGCTATGGATACCTGCTATCGCTGAATCCTTGTTTTGCAAAAAACATCCAAAAATGATTACTTATTTGATCCTATTTTTACAGGAACAACTCTGCTGATAAATATCGTGAAAGTACCTGGGACACCTATGATGATAAAAATGAGGACGTGCGAGACGTTTCTCTGCCTCTCTTAGTATTGGGAACAAAGCTAGTAAGTTTTAAGTTCACATTGTCTTTAAGGATAGGTTGTTTGGATACTTGAATTTGGAATTGGTACAAAGCGATTTTTAAGAATATAAATCTGCTCGACTCTCCAATGTTTAGTGCGCCAGGTTTGCCTCCCAAAAGGAGAAGGTTGGTGAGCTCTATATAACTTTACAAAATTTAGGTTTTATAGACTAATTTTACGCAATAATGCTCTTGCCTAGAAGTCGAATACCGCAAATCTATCGAACTAAATATACGGGGGATAAATTAAAAAATATGATTCGACTTTTTTACATATAGTTTAAAAGTTTGCTTTAAATGAAAAGGCCGAAATAAATATACAGATATCTTATTAAGAATGTAGAAATACTAGGAACCCGAACTCCCAATTAAGTAGAGTTATATGGAAGACGTCAATTGTATGATAAATGTGAAAAATCGAAAATAAGATTATTTGATGCAATATTTTAGAACAAAAATATATATATAAACTAAAACTGTTATTCTTATAACATACTTATTCATATATGTTGACATGAGCTAATAATAGTTTCATCTATAGGTTTTTAATCTTTTTATAATACTTTTGATTGATGGCATGCATTTGATATAAAAATATACTCCATATGAGGAAAATACGATAGTTTTGAAGGGGGATATTTTTTTAAGGATGACATATTCAGATGACTTTTGGACATTTATTTACATTATTAATTTCCTTACAGGAGTATCTTTAGTTGTTTTTAAATACCACGGCACGTCACCAGGGTGTCCAGTAATATAGTCGTGGGTAATGTTGTGTTGGTCCCAATTTATTTGGTCTGTTCCAGTCTTAGGACAGGTCCTATCGGTTCTTAGGACCGTTATTTCCTTGGGATCGGTCCTTGAGATTGTCTTTTTGTCAATCCTTATTTTTTTCATAAAATGTTGAAAGAGTATTTATTTATGTTCTAACTGCTAATATTATATGTATATATTCTATTATACTGTGCGCGAAAATAATACCCACGACTAATTACAGTAAATCCGCCACCAGCTCAAAATGTAAAAAAACTTTAATAATAAAAGTGTAATGCTGTCAACAAATGTTTTGTTTGGACGGGTTGTCACATCATGATAAAAAAATACTGCTCTAAAGTAACTTTATATAAAGAAACCCTTGTCCGAACCGATCCCTCTCCTTATAAACGACCTATTTTCTAGGACGTACTCAACGACCCTTCCTCCAACCCTTTACCCGTTCACGCCATCGACGCAGCGACATAGCGAGCTTTATCAGACGGGGAGATTCATTTAAATGCAACGATCCCAAGTCCCTCGTTCCAGGTCCTCTGCCGCAAATAAACTTTCCCGATTCTATGATAAAGTCATTTCCCGACAGTTTGCCAAGAGAGATCTAAGTCTTCCCGGGGCGGAAGCATCTCGGAACGGCGGCGTTGGAACTAAGAAAGGAGGTACGCGTATGGTTCTCTTTTGCTTGGGGTGTTTTTGTATAGATCATGGAATGGTATGGGTATGGTAGACAGTTTTACCAACCTGATATAGAAAGAGAAAAACCACTGTCATTCTGCGTCCATTATAAGAGTCAATGTTATTATAGAAGACGTTTTGAAAACTAGTGGCGAGTAAGAGAGCAATGGACTACTTACTTTAAGAACAATTCCTTCTCGACGAGAACAAGGTAGTTCCTCTTTTCCACAAGTTGCATAGGACACTTCTAAAACCAAGTATCTCTACCAGGATTCTTTCTACTGAATAGAAGATGCAAAATTAGCGCAAAGGGGAAAATAATCTATATTTTCGTTTCTTTTTCTACAGTTAAGCTTTGAGGATAAGTACATTTGTCTATTTTTGTTTTGCACTTTTTAAATAATAGTGAGAATTGATAGGTTTGGCATTGACAAATTTATGGTGCCGGGAGATTCCAGAGATTAATCGACATCTGGTTTTTTATTTTGCCTTCTCAGGTCGGTAAAAACGTGAATTATATCCCAATATAGATAAAAAATCACAAATCCCCGCTGATAGTGTTAGGTCTTAGCATGTGGGAGTTGTAATTGGTATATTTTTACCGACTACTTGATGAAGGGGAATTGTTTTTGTTCCTTTCTGTTCAACCATGATTGGTCCAAGAGAAAAATATTTCGAGTGTTCTGTTTGACATTGTTAATGGTTTTATATATATTTATAAACTTTTTACAGGGTGATTCCAAGGATAAAAGAGCGATAGAAAGAACACATTTATCACACATACACACCTGAAGCTCCACACTAATAAACACCATGACCTCCATACGTTGGGCCTTTGACCTTCACTCTCTTTGGCCCTCTCCATGCCGATCTACTTGGACCCGTGGCATGGCTGCTCTAGCGGGGGAAGAAGAGTTTGAAAGGTCCCGCATACGCAAGTTCCATTATCAGTCGGACGCCAAGGCCGCTCTGGTTGGACGGCTTCTTCTGAGAAAGTTCGCGGTGGAGGTCGCTAGTCTGTCGGAGAAGGGTCTTTTGTAGAGCTCACGGGGGGCGGCCACTGAGAGGCTCTAAAACTTCTTCTATGTCTTGGGACTTTAATGTATCGCATCAGGGAAAATTTGTTGTGCTTGCTGCAGAGTCACGGAAGAAGGGTCCTACGAAGAATGTCTAGGTAAGAGTAATAATATTATATCCTGTAAGCTGTTAATACTACTATGATTATGTCGCTAGATATTTCTTAGCAGTCTTAGATGTATGTCAAAACATCATTTGGTATTAGAAGTGACCGATTAATCGCTATTGCTAAATAATCCGCTCCGATAGGGCATTTTACAAACTAGAGGTATCGGCGAACTTGTCCCCGATTGTTGCTCATATTATATATATATATATATATATACAGGGTGTGCAGGCGAATCTAGACTTTTTTAGCACGGAAACAAGATACTCATATCCAAGAACAAGACCTTTTAATTGACTTTTTTCATATCACACAAATTTAAATGACTTTTCTCTTAATGTTCATTCAATCCAACTTCCTCCTTTCACAATAACAGCCTCCACACGGTGCCTGAACCTCCCAACGGCATGAGCCACCTGTTCCCTGGACAAGTTGGCCACTGCCTGGATGATGGCAGCTTTCAAGGAGTCCACAGTGTTGTGAGCACGCTTGTTAGTGTCCCTCTCAAGGACGCCCCACAAGTAGTAGTCGCAGGGTTGAGGTCAGGGCTGCTGGGGGGCCAGAACTCCTTTGACCAGAACATGTCGAGATTCTCTAAGCACCAGTTTTGCACCAAATTGGACGTGTGGGCGGAAGCTCCATCTTGCTGGTAGAGATAAGCTCTACCAGCAGCAATCTGGGTCATCCATGGCTTCACCACAGTCTGCATGACGTCCAGGTAGACCTCCTTGTTGACATTTTGGCCCTTGGCAAAGAAGTGAGGAGGCATGATGTCTCCCTCGCTGGACATGACCTCCAAGACATGAACTCCGGCCGGGAACTTGGTTCTTCCAATGATAGGGACCTCATCTGGGTCACTGGCAATCCATCTGTCATTCTGACGGTTGATTTTCGCATCAACACAGAAGATTTTCTCGTCCGAGAAGAACCTGATTCGTCCGGCAGCTCGGTATTTCAATGACGTGATCAACAACTCACATCTCTCCAACTTCTTCTTCTTCATGGCATCAGAAAGCATCTGAGCTCAGGACGTAGCTGTTGCACTCAGGTCCTCATGAATGGCATGGAGAACAGTGGTCCTGTGCACATTTAGCCTTTCAGCCAGTGTCGACATGGGAACACTGGATCGTCATTGATCATCGTCTGGAGGCGATCAATGAAGTCGGCGCTCCTCTTCCTGACTTGGGATCGGTCTGGAGTCTTTCTTTCCGGTGTTAGGAATCCTTCCTCGATGTCCTCCGACTCCTTGAAGGACTTGGCAATGCTGTAAACAGTAGCTTTGGGGAATTTGAAGAAGTCGATGATCTCCTTGGGCGCACGGCCGCAACGGAGCGCCACAATAATGGCCGTCCTGCGCTCAAGTTCCAAGGACATTTTCAATCTTTTTGTTATTAAACAAAGCTCATAGGATATACTAACCAGTTCATACATTTTTAAGCTTCTACCCTAACTGGTTTCTGAGATACAAGTACTCAAAGTTAGTCTAGATTCGCCTGCACACCCCTGTATATATATATATATATAGCAAAGGACATGACATAGAAAGAGAAAAACAGCTGTCGATTAGAAAATATATATCTTCTGACTAATTCAACTGCCACACCCGAGTCGATTTTAGTATGATAACGAGAATTAATATGATTTGAGCAGAAGCCTTGAGAAACTGCAGTGACGAGGAAAACATTCAACCACACACCAACAGAACAAGTCAGTACCGATGAGAGATGAAAAATTCCCTTTCATCCACGAGTCCCGCGGAATAAGGGACTCCAGACACAGGAGGAAACTCCGATTCAAAGTTTCACCTCCAGAATATAAAACTTAAGTTGTTTAATTTATGTAATAATAATGACAACAAGAGCTTATTAATTATATAAATAAAGGAGAGGTTTGTGATTAATTTGATACTATAATTAAAGAGGTGCCAGAAAGATATATCTCTGTTTTCTAATCGACAGCTGTTTTTCTCTTTCTATGTCATGTCGGTAAGATATATATATATATATAGTGACTTTTCCCTGTGCTCAAAAATATAAAATACATGCTTTTCTTTATTATGATTTATTAGGTTTATAATACAATAGAAAGCCTAAAAAGATGAAATAAAACTATAGCAAATAACCCTTTTAAAAATGTATATGCTCCTTGCAGAAAAAAGAAAAGAAATGGATTTGTACACTCTTAATGAAGTCATAAATCCTTGAATTTACCTGATTCTTAATTTACTTCTCCTTCAAATAGAACTAGATTTGCCCTCATTATAAAACAGATGACTTTCCCTTCTGGTCCCTTCTTTCAAATATGTTGGTAAATATTTAATGTGAAACATATATATTTTATACATCTTTACTATACTGGTTGATAGCAATAGATTTACAGGTGCGTGAGGGGATGTATTAGCTGCTATTGTGCTTAGCCTAGGCACATCCTTCGACAGCCCTTCATTCAATATTGAATTATATGCGTATTAGCCTTATTCGAAAGAAACATTGGTTCAAAAAAGAAATCTCAGTATTCATTTCTGGACGTCTTCAAATGTTTCTATAATATTTGTTTTTTTTTACTTCATTGCTTGGCCGCCATTTTAACTACTACACATTACTGACGTCATTAAGTTGGTTGAATGTTTCTATAATATTTTATTGTTTACTTCATTTCTTGGCCGCCATTTGAACTATTACATTACTGACGTCATAAAGTTGGTTGAATGTTCCTATAATATTTCATTTTTAATTCGCGAGATAGTTATTTTAACAATATACCTGACGTCTTAAAAGTTCGTATCCTTTGACCCTAGTAGTTAATGCGAACGAAGGGAGGTTGATGTATAAAAAAGAAAGATGGATGACAACAAGAGTCATTACTTATAAAGAAAAAATAACTCTTCCCTAAATTTATAATTATAAACTTTCTAATAGCTTCAGTCATTTAATATCTTGTATTAAGCTGGTAACATGTTCCACTAGAGTTCCATTAATTATTGGATTTGTAAATTTCTTTTTTTTATTCTTAAAAAGAATATTTCACAAAGAATATTTTTATTAATTATGATTTTTATAAGGAAACTTTGTTCTTTCTTTGTGTATATCATTAAACTTAGTGGTGCTCAACTGGTGATATATCGTTAATGATGAGATGGCTTCCCTCAACGTCTTCTAAAGGAGATGGGAGGCCCCCAAATGGGGAGAATGGCTTAGGTGTTCTTAAATACTCTTTAATTAGTGGATGGGGACTCATGAGAGTTTTTTTGTTGTTTTGAGGGCTTCATGTAGAAGGATCAATATTCAAAATAGTATTATTTGAAGAAAAAACATTTATTAAAAAACTGTCAAAAAAGGAAGATAATGACAGATGCAAAGAAACTTGTCAAAATGCATGATGGACAAGTATTTAAATTTAGGATTTAGGATAATTTTTTCCAATGTGGCCCCACAAGTCTTTAGAAGATGCGGAACGAAGGCTACTCTTTCGCCCTTCTTAAATTACCTCTCCAGAGGGAGATAGTTCGAGACATTAAACTATGCATTAAAGCCTTTAAAACCCCTCTTTTGACTCCTGCAGAAAAATGGTTCAAGTACAGGGTCCTCAGCGGAACACTCCAAGTTGGGAAACACTTCGTAGTGGAGAAGGAAACAACAGTTATTTCTGCAGAGAGGAACCCGAAACTTCGAGACACCTTCTGTGGTCTTGTAGAAAACTCCTCAAGTTTTATGAGGAAACGATAGGATAATTAAAAGCCACTGGAATATTAACCTCCAAGAACGACTTCATATCATTCTACGTGGGAGAAGAGGCGGACCATATCAACGCAATTATTACAAAACACAGTTTTTTATTTATGCAATAAAAGCAAAAAAATATTCTAAGTTGTTACAAAAACTTAAAGCATAATTGTTTTAATGCGTGTTTTATTTTTTTATACAATTTTATATTTTTGTTACTTATGTTTTCAATCTTATGTTAATTTTTATTACTTGTTTTTCTGTGTTTCTTTTGAAATGAAAAATAATGCCCATAGTCGGCGGACTATCAAAAGTATTTAATGGAATATATCTAAATAGTCCTAAGGGCTAGCCTGATAGACAGATGGAAATGCATTTTAGTTTTTTATTGACGTTG
Organism: Caligus rogercresseyi; assembly: GCA_013387185.1. Lineage (NCBI taxonomy): Eukaryota > Metazoa > Arthropoda > Copepoda > Siphonostomatoida > Caligidae > Caligus > Caligus rogercresseyi. Next base: position 4,295,955 of record CP045908.1, read on the forward strand.
CGGTGTACCGTATGTGTATATTCTTGACGTCATAGATAGAATTGAGTTCATCTTGATTCACAGCGTACTTTTATATATCCTTTCCTTCAATTAAAAACCCTATCATTTTGGATATGATCACTACCTACAAATTTGACACTGCGTTTTTCTCTTAGTGTTTTAAGAGGTCTCCTTGGCAATTTTAGTGCATATTTGTTGAGTCTTTTATATCTTTTTTCATGAATCACAGACCGAAATGTTTGTTTTTTATTAAATATTATATATATTTTTTCATCTCCTGACAAAGATCTTTTCTTTATAATACTTCATTATATTTTCTCTCTCAGATGAACTCCAAGGATTTCCTCGGATCCGTCCTCTTTATTTGAGAATAGAACGTACTGGTTGGCGTGACGTGATGCGATTCCGCTCTGGCCAGAGCCTTCCTCATGAAGACCAGACCAATTCTTTCATTTGATGCGTCGACAGTTCAGCGAGTCCGAGTGGGCGGCTATCAACTCATCAGATGTCCCATTGTCCCGCTCAGAGACCTTTTATCGGCATTGGTGTTTGAAGAGTCCTTTGTCAAGGCTCTAGGGTCGGACTTACCGTGAATCTGCAAACTTGTCCTTTTACGTAAGAAAATATGTAATATCAAACCTATGTTAGGGGGCACCTGTGTATAGCAATTACTTGTTTTTTGCGGCCTTCCAAATTTTGCCTAGAGGAAATAATAAGTTTTTTTTTATTATTAATAGATATGTTAGCTTTCTATCTGCGTCTCTCTATATATTGTAATCCTCGCTCTCTCTACGTGTCTCTATCTCTTCTTTAATCTCTCTAACTCTCTCTTTCTTTTTCTTTCCCCCCCCCAATTCGGTCCAAATAATAATATATCATGAGTCCTTAAATAGGGAAGAGGTGTATAAAAGTAGACTCTTGCCAAATACTTTTGCTAATTTTTCGCCATTTTAATAGGTTTTTTTCGTATATTCGCCATTTCCCCTCATTTTCGCTTTTTGGCAAATGTAGATAAAAGGGTACAGTCGACGGGCGCGCGCCTTTTATTTAGAATACGCGTGTGGGGAGTTTTCCTTTGTACACCGCTTTAGAACCGTGTTAAACCATAGAGACATAGAGAGCTTTATTCCTTCATAGCATAGAAACAGCGTCGTTCATCTGTGATTGAGCGCATCCCCAAAGCTGTTTTTTTTAGATAAAAACCTCATACACATGGCTGTATTTTAACTTTAAATCATTTCAATATTTTAAGTGATGAGAATGTTTTGATCCTTTCAGCAGTAAAAAAACATCTCCTTGTAGGTGCAAGGCCTCTATATGTAGATCTCTCTATGATTAAGCCACGGAACTTATTTTTAATTTCTGTGTTAAACCACCAAAAATTTAAAGGCTATATAGGGGTGTGCGCGATTAAGACTACTCACCTCGAAGTTTGCAGGGTTTTTTTTTTTTTTTTCGGTTGAGTCTAATATTATGATTTTGTTACCAGCTGAATATTTTGTCTTGATTCTGGACACACACAGTGTGAAAATTGAACTTTTTTAGAAGTGTATTAATACACCAAGCCCAGTTGTAGCCCATCATCAAGGCTGAAAAAGTTTTGATTAATATATCTCAAAATAAATGTTTAAATATCAGTTGATAATAGTGAGTAATCTTAAGCGCGCACCCTTTTATGTTTCTATATATATATATATATATATATTATATATACAATATACCAGACTTGTTTGACGCTTGCGAAAAATGTCGTACGTTTATCGTTCACCAAAGTTATCGTTCATTTTAAGATTGAATCGTTCATTGTTCGTTCGTCATTCTGAATAAAAGTGACGACGTTTTTTCCTTTCCCCTCAAAAAGGGACTTAAAAAGTACACATTCATGAAGATATTTTTAATAATTACAATCTGCAAATTACGGTATTATTTTTTTAAACGAACGACGACGATACAAATGACACCAAAAATCATCAAGTCTGCTATATATACAGGGTGCGTATCAGTCTGGGAAGAGAGAAATGTAGTCTTAAATAGTATATTTCTCACGGAAATTTGCAGAACTTAGTAGAAACTTTCTTAAAGGTCGTACCACAACAACTATTTACAATTTTTCAAAATGTTCGCCATTCTCACGCAGTACAGCTTCACGACTTCCACGGACCTGTTGGCAAGCTGCACGCACCTTTTTCTTCTCTGTTTTCCCCATTCCTTCACGAGAGCCTCTTTTAAGATAGTCAATTTCGGTGGGGCGAAGCACAAGCCTTGCTCTCAAGTATGGATCACATGGAAAAGTCCATGACGTTGAGATCAGCTTGAAGGTGGCCAGGTAATTTGTCCCACAAGGCAGGAAAATTCTGCTGGCACCATTCTTGGACAATTTGGACCCATGGGCTGGGGCAGAGTCTTGCTGAAAGAAAGTGAAGAAGGTTTCCCCATACTCAGCCCTTGATCCATGGCAGTACTTGGTCATTTAACATTGACAGGTTGTTAATCTTGACACCCTCGGGGACAAATATGAGAGGGCTCTTTTTCCCCCATCTGACATAACTCCTGCCCAGACCATCACAGACTTTGGTTTTTGACGTCGGAAGACTCCGCGAACCTTGACAGGAATGTCAGCACTGCTCTTGGCCAAAATCCGATCATTCTGGGAATTGTACACCATCTGAACTGTGACATTTTTTCGTCCGTGTAAAAAACTGACCCTGCGTAACCAGACTTCATTTGTTCAGAAGAATTCGGCCTCGTCCTCTTCGCTTCCTCAATTGTGGCCTCAGAAAGAAGTTGAAGCCTTATCTTCTTATATGGAGTCATCCCCAGATCCTTTTCACTAGATTTCTCATGGACCCCTCGCTCATATTTTCCTCTTTGGCCATCTTTCTCAGGCTTCTTGCAGGTTCCTCCTGATCTTCTCGCGGATCCTCTTCACACATCCCTGGGTTCTCACAGACAGTGGTCGCCACTCCTGGGCCTGTCAGATGTTTTTCCGGTCTCCCTTGTACCGTTTGACCGTGTTGTAAACAAGCTTGTAGGTCACTTATCCTTGAGTTTCTTGACAATATCAGAATTATTCAACCCCGCGCAATGAAAGGCAACTATAGTGTCAAGGAAATTGTCATTATGCTGGAGGAAAAAAACTTTGACAGAACTTTGTTGTTAAAATGAACGTTGTTTTTTTTTTTTTTTTTTTTTTTTATAACTTTATTTATTCAGAGAAATTACCCATAATATAATGTATAATAACATTGTATTTAAAATTAGTTCTCTAAATATAAAAGTAATTCATCAATATTAAAACAACCCACACAATACCTCAGACAATATCAATAATTATAAAATGTTATTTCAATTAAAATAAAAGTAGCAAACTAGTAAAATAAATATGGTACAATAAGATTCGTTAATTCCAGAGATAATCACTTCCGCAGAAGGGGTAAATTATCCTCTTATTTATTAAATCTTCTGAACTTTCTGTTAACCCTAATTAAGTTTTTTAAGACATTAAGATATTGCTTGGAGCACGACGGATAAAATCCTGACTAAATTGCCTGCATACACCCAGAGGAACAATTTACATCAGGGATCTAATAGATAAGGCTGAGTACCTAGCTGCAGTGGAGATCAAAATAGCTTTGATGTCATACTTGGATATAAAGTCGGCGCTAGCTAGCTGTTGAGAAATATAACTTCGGCAAGATAGAAGCGACATGTCCAAGGCACGCGTTTTTGGGAACTTTTATGGCTTGAATTAAGCCCAAATAGAAGAATAGGAGGTACACTTTTTTCACAAACCCTTGACATTTAGAGAAACAACTCTCTCAATGTTAAGAGCCGGGCACTTTGCAAATGCATGCGATATTTTGTTGTACATATACTCCACAATCTTTGCATGGAGTATTAAAGAAGACACAACCTGACGATATTTGGAACTGAGCTGTAACCTCCTGTCTTCATAAATTCCCGAAATCGAGCTCAATATTCGAGGTCCCCATGATAGCGGAAGGTCCAATTCTTTATAATATTTTTTGCATATTTGGTCAGCTTCCCTTTAGAATTCGACAAAATGACATCTTCAAATGCCAAGGGTCTGGAACTTGATGTGAGATTGCTGCTCGCCTAAGCGGAAAGATAAACTTTCGGAATTATTCTGGCTCTCGATGAAGATCGTGGCTTGAATAAATGAGGCCTCGAGATAGAGCAATCCCCTCCAGCTCATTGTTGTTGATGAAGCTGAAGAACTTATCTACCTGTTTTAAGCACGAAAATCCAAACACAATGAAACTACAGTGTCGTAAAGTCCCACTTCCCGGACTTATTACGCACC
>CP045908.1:4309863-4322679 GCA_013387185.1 Caligus rogercresseyi
TTTTTACATATAAAGTCCTTAAGGCAAACATAATTACGAATAACTCATTCATCGAGGTCGAGGGCCTATGGGCAATCATGATGTAGCCCTCGTCCGCTACTCAGTCCTACAAATTAAAATTATAAACTCAACATCGGATGATTGAAAATGGACGAGAAAGGATCCTTGCTATTCCTGACATAACGTTCAAAACCATGTGTAAGCCCCTAAAAGGTTATAAGAATATACCTGTGTTTTTTAAAGAACCAAAAAAATTACCCTTTATATATTTAGATCATTTTGTGAGTGGTTTAATTGAATATGTTCAAAAGATTTTTGTTTTGTTAATTATTGGTAATTATGTGTATCTTTTACTGTATTGCTTTAGCAGCTATAAAAGATCGAGAAGAAACTCCCCGGAACTTATAATGGCTGACAGATGCGACGCAATTGGTAGATGCCACTGAGGGTGCGCTCGTTCGGAAGTTGAAGAAGAATACCCAAGTATTACAAGAAAAGTCAATGTTATCCCATAAAGTATCCCAAATTATTCTTCATGATTATATGATTTAACGAGGTTGCATTGAATTTATGTCAATTCATGCCTCTAATTAAGTAATTCTAAAGATAAAATATGTTTTCATTAAAATAGGTCCTATTAATTTTCTACGATCTATGTTTTATATTAATGGTTTTCAAAATAAATACTAAGTAAAAATATGGCTTTAAATAGTAATTCTAATCAAAATGTATAACATAAGAGTATATATGTGACGTCAAACTCACTATTCTGTCCTAGCAGGCATGAACTCCTTCTGTCGATATACCTATTCTCTATGTATCTTGACACTACTTATAAGGCTTTGATTAATACAGCTTCATAATTGAAAGGTTTTGCCAAATATATGTTTCTCTGTTTGTTCCGATTTATTCATCCATATATGTGAAGACGATCTGCTTGGACCTCCTTTCTCGACAGCAGACAAACGCACGTAATTCTCTGAATAAGCTCTCAAAGATTTTTTTATCTCATGGTTTTCCCGCTCTCTTGTGGCATAACTAAGTTACTCAAAGTGAAGATGTATTATATTGCAATGGAGAAAGTTTTTTTATAATATGGTATCTTAATGCCAGGATTTTTAATTAGTATTATATTTTGCATAAAATGAAGAGGTTAATGAGCACCTTTATATACTCATATAAAATAGTTATTATTACTAGGCAATAACAAAATATTCCAAGAAAGTCATTAATTATATTTGCAATACATAGAATAATATTTGAGCGAATAGAAAAGTAGTCGAAGTATTTTTTCTTAAAGTGCTCTAGGTATTGCAGTATAATAAATGTAAGTTGTTGTTGTTTGATTTATTACGGAGCTAATATAGTCCTAGCCTTCATGGCAACTAATTAAAATAAATAAAAACATATATCCTTATATACAAACAAACATTTTACAATAATATTTAAAAATATTAATTAAAGAAAAATAACAAAACAATATATATTTAAATAAATATTTTTTTCTATTTTTATAATTACATAAGACTTAAGGAGCTATAAGGATCTACACAACACTGCCATTGTCTTTGCTACCCTCCAAGCACTTGATAAGTGCATGCTCCTCCTAATGGCTGTGACAAGCTTTTGAAAGGTTAACACCAGCGACACAGTTGGTAGAAACGGGTTTCTTGAGGCATATTCTAGCACTACGGGTGCGCACATCGAAGCCCTCGAGAATCCTCTCCAAGGGACACCTGTCCACGTTCATAGCCTCCCAAGCGGATATGGCAGCCTGCTTTACTAAGATCTCATTTACAGATGGAAGATGTTACCTGTCGAGAAGGTCAACCACACGCAACCGATCTGCTCTTCGAACTCCCACCAAGATACGTGTGAGATCGTGATGGCAAGTTGCGCATCTGAGCTAGTCTTTGCCATTGTAGGATGTGAGGGATTTTAGCAGCAGACGATAATTTTATACTTCTACTCACCCAAGCAGACGTCTGAAGTTTCCCGATAACTATGGCTCTAGCTATCTCGGTCAACGTGACCCTCGCGATACCTGACATTCTGAATAGTTTTTTTGGTGGGGCCCAAATGTCAGGTTCCTGCTAACAGTTACCCTCAGAAGGTCGAGTGTAGCGGTCGAAGGAGTGTTCTGAAACACCCAGAAGTAACGTTTGGGTTTCCCAACGCTTAGGTGGAGTCCTTGATATTTGAATACGCCTCCAAGGCCTTCGATGCCGAGCCCATAGTGAAGTCGACCTGTTCCCAGAATGGAGCCGAGATGACGATAGAAGTATCGTCGGCATATAGCAGTACTTCAAGCTGAGTTTCTGGATTGACAGGTACTCTCAGGTAATCTTGTAGGTCAGCCTTGAGAAGAATGAAAAGTAGGGGGCAAGCACAGAACCCTGTCTGACGCCGTAATTTATGTTCAGGAATTGGACAGTTGGCCGTTCCAATTCACCTGCTGTTGCTCTCCTGTTAGGTAGCTGCATCAATTTTTTGGTGGGCCCTGCCATCTATGGAGTTTAGCCAGAAGTATATCTGCTTCCAAAAGGTCAAAAGCCGCAGAAAAATCGAAGGCAGCAATGCATACCTTTAATTTACGATCACAAGCCTTAGCAGCGTTGGAGAGTATAGTTGCAAAGGCAGTGTCGACACTGCGTCCAGTTCGGAAGCCGTGTTGTTCCTGTGGGAGTTTACAAGAAACTTCGACGTAGATCACGAGTTGATTGTAAAGCACCCGCTCGGTCAATTTTGAGATGGCACAAAGGAGTGAGACAGGTCTATAGCTAGAAGGTTCTCTACGTGGTTTGCCTTTTTTCAGTACTGGGGGTTTTGATTGCCGTTCTCCACTCGTCTGGCCATATCTGAAAAGTAATGATTGTGTTGATGAGGTGAACGATTGGATGGGCTAATGCTATCCAGGCTAATTGATATACGACAATAGGAATTTTGTCAATGCCGCAGAGTGCTTAGGGGCGAGGGATCTTAGTGCCCTCTTCGCAGCAGCAATGCCTACATTGTGATATTCAAATTCGCCGTCCGAATTGGCATTAAAGCTTGCATTTTGGGAATGAGGTCATAGAGTGCAACGCAGTTGGCCAACTTTATCGATGTAGAACCGATTGCACATGTTAGCTGAGTCTGTGTCGGTTCTACAGCCTTCAAGAAAAGGCAGAACACCGTCGTTTCCTTTGCCCATGGCTTCATTTGCGATTTTCCATCCTGCTGTCTGCCCACCTTTTTTGATTCTAGATAGATTAAAAGAAACATGGTCACGTCTAACTGGACTCAGTTTTTTGTTCTAAGGATCTTGGTAGCACTTTTTCCCTAGACTCTTCGCCTTGTCCCGTTCTCGCATGACTTCTCAAGTATCCGGTTGAAGCCTAAAATTGCGTTTGGAGTGGTGTATCTTCGAAGAGGAGCAGCAACATCCAAGGCACTGTGATGGCTGTTTTATTGTGAAGATTGATGTCATTTACGTTGGATGATCAAAGAGGGACTGCCAGTCCCATTGAGAAGGAAAAGCTCTAGTGCAGGTATGTCGAGTGTGGACCAGTTGTTGGTATACTATAATAATATTTATCTACAAAGAATAATGACATGATAATAAATAAGGCTTCATCAAACGACAGAAAATTTTAATAATGAACGATACAGAAAATCCAAAAATTATCTTAATTCATAAGCTGGTGTCATCATTGTATGTAATAAGAAAAATATTACCTTAAGAAGACTTTTAGAAAAAGACACTAGTAGGATTAATAATAACCAATTTTTTTTGATTTCTGTTAAAAAAAAACTATAATTTTCTATTTTTTTTATTGTGTAATAAGCGTATTAACTTGTTGATTGCAAGAAGAGAAAACGATGGGATCAATTCATACACTTTTATGGAATTTATATTTTGATTAAAATACATGCTTAAATATAAATAACTATTTTATCACATTATAACGTAATATAACGAGAACCAAAAGCTATATTGTAAACTTAGTAGTAGTAAAGCTTTCAAATTGTAATTTTTGAGATGCTTTTCATTAAAAATGACACTCTCAAAACTTTCATGTCTCGTTTAGTTTTGTAAATACATAAAGTCCAAAAACTAATTTGGAATCATTGAGATCTAACCTATCTTGTTTGTTTGTTTAGCTCCTAGATCAGCCCCACCACACCGGAACTTAATCCGGTATCAGCCGGTCGTGAACTGTCTAGGAACTACTAATTATATTTTTAAACAAATTAAATTTGGACAAATAATTATAACTAATTAAAAGAAATTCCTCCAGCGTCTTCTTCATCTCTCTGGTTTCCAATATAAGTTCGTCCATTCCAATCCGTGTCCGTGGACAATCGTAGATTAGATGAATTGGAGTTTCATCTTCCTCCTCGCAGAGACGGCATGTTGGAGTTTTCGACCTTCCCATTCGGTGAAGATGTCCATTTAAGTTAATGTGGCCACTGGCCATGGAGACAATTCGGGTCATAGAAGCCCTCCTATAATGGTATATTTTCTTCCCAAGATAGGGCTCGGAAATGAAATATTTTGTCTGCCTGCAGGAACTCATCTTCAGCCAATTGGCCTTCCACATGGACATGGATGCCTCCCTTAGAGCACCCTTGGCTTGACCAATTGACGTGGGCACTGAAACTGCAATGCCCGTATGGGCACCTGCTTTAGCTAGAACATCTGCATATTCATTTCCGGTGGTGTCATTATGACCTCTCACCCACCCAATGGTAATATCGCAATTGCTACAATCCAGGGCCTGCTTGCAGTTCAACACTTCCGCCGTTAGAAGATCCCCAGGCTGTGTGTCTAGACTGTTGATGGCCGAGAGACTATCCGAAAGGACAAGAATATTCTTATCCTTCGTTTTATCTAATGGCAGCCCACTAACTAAATTCCGAATCGCCTCTATTTCGGCTTGGAATACACTGTTGGTGTCATCAAGCCTGAGGGAGCTTTGCTCTATGGCCAAATCACCCTTCGTTATGACCCATCCCGCGCCGGTTTGACCGTTAATTTTTGAGCCATCCGTATAGCCAATTAAATCGAAGTCCTTTAAGCTCCACTCCCGTGCCACTCTGTATCCCCGTTCATTTGTCCACAACGTTGAACTCTTGCTAAATGTTGGAATATTTTTTGTTCGTATATAGTTGTCCAACCATCGAACATGTCCCTTAGCAGAAGGGTCGGACCACGATTGTTTGTTGTCTTCTTTTGTGTGGAGTCTAGCTATGCAGGCGCGCTCCATTATATAGAGATGAAGTGGTAGCAAACCACATAGCACCTCCAAGGTACTTGTTGGGGTCGAACGCATTGCCCCTGTGATCGACATGAGACCCAGTCTCTGTAATTTACGAAGAGCCGTCCTCATCGACTGATTTACTTGAAGTCTAGGTGCAAAGACTACCGCTCCATAGCTCACCAGTGCTCTCACATAAGTTTCGTAGATCCATTTGGATTTTACAGGACTTAGGCCCCAGTCCGCTCCCACAAATCTTTTCAGGGCGAAGAGACTTCTTTTGGCTTTAGAAGTAACATATTTAATGTGGTCATTCCATCTCAGTTTGTCATCCAAAACTAGTCCCAGGTATTTGAAGGTTCTCACTCTTTCGATTATGAACCTATCTGTTGTATCCAATTATTTTAAAATGGCATTTTTATTGAGAAGATGAGTGACGATACACTGGCGAAATAAAAAAATACTACATAAGTTTAAAACATAAATTTTGGGTCCGTTGTGGAGATATTGAACGTTATTCTATTTTGTTCAAACATCACAAGATGTCTATAAACGGAATAAAATCCTGAGGGGAACCCGACTCTCAATTCTAAAAAAAGTGAAATAAGGATCACCCTAATACACACCACAACACACACATACATATATATATATATATATAAGAGAGAGAGAGATAAAATATTTGTTTTATCAATCGCTTTAAATAATTGATTCCTGGTGATTAACTTCAAAAATGTAATCAAGAAGAAGGATAACTTATGGCTAGAAATAAAATAAATGAATGATAGGACATAACATGATCAAGAAGTTAGCATAAGGAAATCCAGATTTTTAACAGTAATCTTAAAAGCTTTTTATGTAAAATAAAGTTCTTTCAAACTATAAAAAACCTTTACTCATTTGCTCAAATAAAATATATTATTAATGACTTTAGAGCAAATTCACCTTTGAAGAAACAATAAATAAATTTATATATTTTCAAAAGTATCAATAAACCCACATTTATCTCGATGAAGGCTTTCTGAGGTTCTATATAAGGTATCTATTACCCAAATAGATAATTGCATGACAAAAGTTTTTAAAGTATATATTGAAAAAGCCAAAAGTTTATATATTTCCCAAAAAACTTTTTTTAAATGTTGAAGCTTTTAGCTTCTTTTAATATATTGGCTTATTTCGTTTTAATTGAAGATTAGATGTTGTAGCTAAGTTTTCTACAAAAGGATCGATATTTTTTATCCTTAACATATTGTTTTCACTGATATTATTTTTTTTCAAACTTACTTTTTTCTTTCCCAGGTAAGGTCTTTATTCAGCTTGAATGTATATATTAAAACAATAACTTGAAACTGAATATGCTATAGTAAAATTTTCTTAAAAATAACAAAGGATAAAATAAACATTTTAGTTTAAAATTGTTTTCCTGGTAAAAGACCAAATATCTATAAGCAAATAATACAATAAAAAAGTTATCATTCAAAAGAGATATTTAAAAAACAATATTATCACCTAAAAGTAGTTACTTAATATGATCAATACTTCGTCCTACTAAATTAAATTGATTTTCTTTACTTTCATTCTAGATATCGAAAATTATAAAAACTGGTCTGAAATGCATTGACATAAACCAAAATATATTATACATGGTTATAGTCATAGACCGAAACAAAAAATATATCGCCGCTTAAATAGAGCAATAAAATATGGTCAACTTTTTGAAATAAGAAGCCTAATTTTCGATTAGTACGAAATATATATAAATTATAAAACGGATTTGAAATGCACAGATATAGTAGAAAAAAAAATACTACTGAAAATTGTGGTTATTCTTACTTTGCACGAAGATAACTGGGCTCATCCATAGAAATGATGAAAATCATGATTTCAAAAAAGATCATAAAGGCCAAACCTTTTTTCGGACGATATTTTGAGTGTTTTTTTTGGAATCTACGTAAAAAATGGGACTCAAATTAGAAATTTCAGTCCAGGGGCACAACATTGACTTAATTTTGTTACATGGAGTAATCATTTATAAAATAAATGATTTAAACCTGAAAAATTTGAATATAAAACAAGAGTCCTAATATTTGACGGTGAGTATGTTTTGAAGTTTTAAAATCCTCTTCAACACTTGGAGATGTCGGACAGAGTTCGTATTATCCTAAACGGCATATTTTCAGGAGTCATCACGGACATGTGGGATCTAAATTTCCAGGGGACAATATCTAGCTGAAGCGGATATTCTCATTAGTCTTAAGTTAGTAACATACAAACACTTATGATAGGTCATTTTTTGTCCTATATAAGAGTTAAAGTCCCTACAAAAAGCTGAATAAATAGTTTTTTTCCTTCAGGTGAGTTACTTTAAAATGTTTGAATGAACTGAAGAGTATATAAGCTTTCACAAAGTCTTTGTCTTCCTTATTTGATAACCGGTTTTGGTAGAAAAACAATATGATAAAAACTGATTGAGGGACTATAAAGTCATATCCTACAGTATCACAAATAAAATGTTGAAAAATAGAATTACCATATTATATAAATATATAAAGATAATAAAATCGCATCTATCAACATGAATAATTACAGATGGCTTACAGTAACAGGCGGGTTTTTAGTGGAACTACCATATAAAAAAGTACTTTTAGATTCTTTTTTGATATAAAAGAATTAAATAACAAATTACAAGAGTATAAAAGACTGCATTTAATCCTTTATTGCAAAAATAATATTTTCTTCGTTTTGGGGCTGCTTCTTTTTCCATCTTTTGAATAATTAAAGTAATGTTGTGAGAAAGAATATATTTATCATAAATAATTACCTCGCCGAAGGAGTATTGTTTTCACTGGCGTTTGTTGGTTTGTTTGTCAGAAGGATAACTCAAAAAGTACGGAACGGATTCGAATGAAACTTTGTGGAGTTGTTGGAAATGCCAAAAAGGAACAAGTGGATTAAATTTGGCATCTCTAAGTGCTTTTTTAATATCAAAATGAGCAAAATACTAATGAAATGGGGTCTCTATTCAGGAGTAGGCAAGAACAACGCTAAAAAATATTCATTGTACGTGTATTGTTCATATATCAGCTCAGACTATGTTAACCCAGTGACGTAGCTTAAACTTCTTCCTCTTCCCGTCTCTGAGTGCTTTTTTAATATGCAAAAAGAGCTAACAGAGAGAAATATGATTAGAGATAGAAAAATCGGGCGTGTGAAAGGGAGAATGTTTGAATGAAATGTTGTGGGGATCGGCGGAGGTACACACTCTCTGAGTGTATATATGCCTCTAGTTTAAGATTACGATGATCCAAAATTCCTGACAGAAAATATACTCAAAATCATGGGAAGGAGGGATCTTGTAAGCCTTTCAAAAATATTGTCTTGGTTAGAATGAACCCCGTTATATGAGTTACTCAATTCTTGAGAGCAGAGAAACCCGGATTTGGAAGGAAATCCCACGGGTGTCTTTGAGGCTGAAGACACCACTCATCTAGGTATATATATCTCCTTCGAAAGTCTCTAAGACTAACGATTAAGCTCCTAGAATTACCCATATGAAGAGGCCTTTATGGATCCTAATTATATTATTAAGGATGAGATAAGAAGCTTACGATTAAATCTACCTGCTCCAATTTTTATATACAGGCTGATTCACTTAAATTGAGACTCACATATTACAAACTACATACAATCTTTGTATTAAATTTTACACAAATAATTTTTAAACAAAAATGATAGCACAATGTGTAATTTACAAAATGTATTTCATTAAATTTTCACATATCCTTCTTTGGCCTTCACTACAGCTTTGAACCTCCTCACGGTGGAGGCAACACAGGCAGGAATCTCTTCTCAGCTCATACCATGACTGAGGGTGGCTTTTGCCTTCTGAAGAGAGTCCTCAGCTGCACGGGGATGTCTTCCTTTTTTTTCAAGATAAAACCCGGTCATTCTGACTGTTGTGGGTGGCCTGGACCGTGAAAATCTTTGTCTGAGGAAGAGATTCCTGCCTGTGTTGCCTCCACCATGAGGAGGTTCAAAGCTGTAGTGAAGTCCAAAGGAGGATATGTGAAAATTTATTGAAATACATTTTGTAAATTACACATTGTGCTATCATTTTGTTTAAAAATTATTTATGTAAAATTTAATACAAAGATTGTAGTTTGTAATATGTGAGTCTCATTTAAGTGATCACCCTGTACATTAAATATATATACTCGTAATTTTACTTATCATTTGACTGACCATTATAAGCCATAGGCTTAAAAAATAAACTACAGTCAGCCTGAACCAATGGAAGAAGTCATTTGTATACTGAAGCAACTTGGTGCATTGAAGGGAAACAGTTAAAAAAATGGCCTTGTTTATATAGTAAACAACAATCGTGGATGATTTATTTGATGCACCTTCACATAAAATATATATTAATATTATATTAATCCCAAAATAATAATATGACTAAGCATTACGCATTTATTTCTTTAATTCAATCATATATACAAACTATAATGAGTGTAATTATGCTCCATTTTAATGTAGTTATACATATATAACTTAAAAAGCAGCGTCTTACTCAAAAGACCTGATTGATTGTTCAGCAAAAAAAACTGTGCAACAATTATTCATTATTAGAACCTTAGAATTTGAAAACAGGGCAAAAAACCAGATATACAACTTTTATATTAACTGATACAGCGTAATATATATATATAATTATATATATATAAGTTTAAAAAATGGATATCACAGCATCAACCTTGATGTAACAAGACCATGTTCATTAATTACCTCCGCCGAAGGAGTATTGTTTTCACTGGCGTTGGTTTGTTTGTTGGTCTGTTTGTTTGTTTGTTGGTTTGTTTGTTTGTCATCAGGATAACTCAAAAAGTACATAACGGATTCGGATTAAACTTTGTATAGTTGTTGTAAATGCCAAAAGGAACAAGTGATTAAATTTCGGCATCTCTGAGTGCAGAATTAAGATGCAAAATGAGCTAAATACTAATAAATATTTCAAGTTAGCCTACTCTGCAATAGATGTCGCTGTGCTGTGAAATTGGGAGCGTCTTCCTCTCGGAATTTTCGTCGAAGGGGAACCCTCCCCCGACCCTTTACGCCGCCCCAGTCGTGAAAAATCCGCCTCGGAAGGCTCATAAGGACCCCGTGACGGCGGAGGTTTGCACTCTCTGAGTGTATATTTTATTGTATGTTTTTGTTCGATTATATTATGATGCCCGACAATATATATGTTTTGTTTCGTATTAAACATAAATTTTTGTATTGAGCAGAAACCTTACGTACAAAAGTATTTGATTAAAAAAAATATAGTTACTTTTAAAAAAAAATCATTGCCATATTTCTGTCATAAAATGAACGCAAAGTACTATGCTTCAACATTTTTTAAAGCGACAGCGCATTCTACAACAATATTTCTCCGAAGAAGAAATGAGTTCATTTTTGTCCATTTAGCTGAAGGAATTTTGGCTTCATCAAAAACTAGAGGCATATATACACTCAGAGAGTGCAAACCTCCTCCGTCACGGGGTCCTTATGAGCCTTCCGAGGCGGATTTTTCACGACTGGGGCGGCGTAGAGGGACGGGGGAGGGTTTCCCCTCGACGGAAATTCCGAGAGGAAGACGCTCCCGGCACCCGATTTCACAGCACAGCGACATCTATTGGCAGAGTAGGCTAACTTGAAATATTTATTAGTATTTAGCTCGTTTTGCATCTTAATTCTGCACTCATAGATGCCAAAACTTAATCACTTGTTACTTTTGGTATTTCCAACAACTCCACAAAGTTTCATCCAAATCCGTTCCGTACTTTTTGAGTTATCCGCTGACAAACAAACAAACAAACAAACAAACCAACGCCAGTGAAAACAATACCTCCTTCGGCGGAGGTAATTAATAATCCCCGATTATATCCTTTCCTTTGACTCAACCTTGGGGCCGGGGCTTAGGCGTGTGGAGCTTTGTCTTCCATGATACCCACTAATATACACGTAATTGAATAAATCTGTAACCCATCATAGGCAAGAAAAAAAAACTATTTATATGCATTAGGATTAAGGGAACAAATCATTTGATTTCATGCAATTCTTCAAAAGAAAAAAATACCTACTGCTATTATAGACCTTTGAGTTGCACCTTGACCCAAAAAAACATATATATTGTGTAATAATAACTAATACAACTATGTTTTTTTTCCTTTCTGAAGCCTTCATTTATCAAAAAAAAAATCCATTGACCACCAAACATAAAAGAAAAAACGAATAGAAGTAATAATAAATGAATAATAATATTCCTTTCAAGCGTAGAAAGAACAAGTAAAGAACGGACAGAATATTAATCTTATTGTAATATGAGAAGCTGCTGCCATTTTCCCCCAACAGAAAAAAATCATATAAAGCGTTAGCTTCAAAAAAAAAATAATAATAATCTACTTATGTGGTGAAGTATGATATATAAACAAAGCGTTTAAATACGATTGAGGAGTGCATTTAGAATATAAACAATCTGTTATACTCCTGATTTATTCGTATTTCTAAATATCCAGCCTTTAGTATTTAAATATAGAAGAAATGGTATATAAAAAAATTAATATAAAAATCACATGCAATGAAGTCACTAGAAATATTTGTATGCTATTTTTTCTATTCCTTGACAATTTTTGAAGTTGGAAATTATATATGTGTATATATAAATATATACCACAGCTGGGATTCGGTAAAAAAATCTACTGCCGGTTTGTATTCGATATATATGTACCTTCGACCGTTCGGTATCGGTATTTGTAGATTTCATTATATATCGATCGATCGATATTCGGTACGGTAGATAAGGTAGAGAGATACGTTTATTTATTTATCTGCCCTGTGACTTCTTCATATGCATTTAATATCGGACAATTTATGGCAAAGGACATTTAAGTATATAATTTGTTATGATTTATTAGAGATCATTTGAAATTTTTTCATTCTAATCTTAACTAAATTAAAAATCTATTTGGATTTTTTGGGAAATGGAAGGCTATAGATTTTTTTTTTACAGTCTCTTATTGTCTGATATTAAATGCACTTTCAGGTATCTAGTATTCATTAAAGCATGTGCTTATATTGAATGCATATTTATGTATCGGCTCTATAATACTATAAGCTGTCCATTGGAGCTACGTAGTTGTTTATTTATTATGCAAAGTTCTTCACACAATGGAGCGCTTCCACTTTTACCTTAGTGTTTAGTACAAATACCGTACCGATTGATAATCGGTACGGTATGTAGTAGTTTCTACCGAATATCGTATAACGGTATTTGAAATCTACCGTTGGTAGTACCGAATGTCGATTTATTTATACAAAAAAAGCTATGAAATATGCTAACATTACACACTCCATTTTTTCTTTGTTTTTACTGAAAACTTTGTTTATTAAAAAACATCAAACATACGTCTGGTAGTAAATTAGATTTCCTTCAAACTAATAATTTTTGTTGAAGTCTGTAAACGTCCACCACTTTCAAGAAATTTGCGGAAAACAATATTTTACTAAATTTTTAAAACTTTGATCTCGTTGCGCG
>CP045908.1:4322779-4344155 GCA_013387185.1 Caligus rogercresseyi
AAAAAACATTTTTTTGTTCGAAATTGCTTTACTCATCAACGTAATCTCCATCAAGAGCAAAGCAATCATTCCAGCGCCGCTCTAACATTTCAATACCACTTTTGTAGAACGATCATCTTTTCCCCAAAAATAGGCCTCAGTTTGAGCGACCAACCCTTCATTCGTGCGAAATTACTACCGGCGAGCATTTTTTCAGGTCAGAGAACAACCAGTAGTCGTGGGGGTCCAAATTCTGGCGAATACGTATATGTGGGAAACTCGAAGTTCAATTCACGCCATTGTTTTGATTGACTTGTGACAGGGTGCGGTCTGATCAAACAAAAAAAATATTTGCCATATGGGTCGTTTCTTTGCAATTTCGGCCTTCAAACGCTCCAATAAACGCTAGTTAAATATCACGGTTGATGGTATTTCCTTTCTCAAAATAGTCGAGAAGATTAAACCACACACATCCCAAAATACGAGGCCATAACCCTTCCAGCCGATTGTTGCTTTCGGGCGGCTTTGGACGAGGTTCACCAGTTGCTGTCCACAAATGACGATCGTTTTGATTCCGGAGTGAAGTGATGGATCCATGTTTCATCTATTGTCACATATCGACGCAAAAATTCCAGTTTGTACGTTTAAACATGGCGAAACACTTCTCAGAATCATCAGCACCTTCCTGTTTTAGTCAACAGTAAGCAATGGGGCACCCATTTGAACAGAGCTTTCTCATAGTCAAATGATCATGCAATATAAAGCCAACACGTTTTTTGATATCTTTACAATGTCAGCTAACTCACACAACTTCACTTTTCGATCATTAAAAACGATTTTGTGATTTTTGATGTTTTCTGGTGTTACCGCCTCATTTGGACGTCCACTGCGTTCTGCGTCATTGGTGTCTCTACGACCACATTTGAAGTCAACAAACCAACGTTTTATTGTTGTTTCTGATAGAGCGGAATCCCCATAACACTTTTCAAGCCATTGCTTCGCTTGAACAGTATCTTTCTCCTCAGAAGCAGTGTAAAATTAAACACGAAATTATTTTTGATCCCGTTTTAAAATAACAACAGTAGCGTCACTCTTAGCACAGTAACTCAAAAACTAAGAATGATAGAATATTATGAAATTTTTACACCTGTCTTTTGAAGGTTATATTAACTGATAAAAAGGTTTTTGCAATAAAATACCGTCCTATATGTGTTAGGCCCGGGACTTTTCAGCCCATGTGCTATATAAATATATATATCCAATTAACATATTGTGTAGGTATGTTAAAAAGCTTTTTATGAATACATTGTACAATCAAGATACTTGCTACACTTTAAATACTATTTCGATGTAGCAATTAATCGCTGGGGAAACGAGGTTTTTTTGATAACGTAGATGTTGAATATATATATATATAATATTTATAAGAACAGTATTGTAGTACTACCCACATAAATCTAATATGTTTATATGTAAACATTCTCAGTCAATTATTTTCTAGTCATGAAAGTAATGAATTAATATTTTAGGCTAATTTCGCTTCACTTTATCAAAAACCGGGTCTCGACGATAAATCAGGAATAATTTCAAATACCGATTGTGATTAGTTTAGAGCTTACATTGGAAAAATTTAAAAACTTGCGACAAGCTGCATTCAACAGCTACTTAAGAATTTTCAGTGGCACCTGTCCAAGAATGGAACGAGTCCGGAAAGATGCGATATGTGAAGCTGGTCGTGCGGGGTCCAGGACTCAAAAGATTATAAGAGTTCTTTCACAACCCAAAATCTACTGCTTATAAGAATGTGAAGGCCTTTGACAATGAGGGAAAGACAGGAGAGCTTACCACAGCAAAGATAAGACAAAATACGGACTCCAAGGCTCTTTACAGGTCTCAAGAGGTACATTGACTCTCATCCAGACACCCTATCTCCAAGCTAGACAAGGACCCGAAAATGTACAGAAGTACAATTGAAAAGGCTATCAAGATTGACCTTAGATACAGGAGCAGGATCAGGGCTACAAAGCATCTGTTCACGAAGCTGAACATAGCTGACAGAGTCTCCAGAGGGCAAGATGCTGATCAACCAGATGAAACCATAGGTGGATTCATTCGATTCTTTTCTGATGAAAAGATATTCACAATTGATGCCAGACACAATCGCAGAAACGAGAGATGGATCTGCCTGACGCTGATGAGGTCAAACCATTCATGAAAACCAAGATTCCAGCATCTAATATGGTCCTAGCCGTCATCAGTCCGAAAGGGGCGTCATGCCCTCCCCCCCCCCCCTCCCTACTTCTTCCAGAAGAAGGAGACAGTCAACAAGGAAGTATACAAGCGCGTCTTGGAATAGTTGTTGTCCCCTGGATTGATGAAGAGGCTGATGGAAGGTCTTACACCTTCCAACAGGACTCAGCTCGTACCCATAGGGTCAAAATTGTTCATGATTTTTTGGCCTTCAAAACTTGTACTACTGCCCCCCCCCTTTTGGTCAGCCAACAGCCCGGATCTGAATCCCAGCGACTTTTACCTATAGGGAAGGTTGAATGGTTGGTCTGCAGAAATACACACCTTTGTTGAATCCCAAAAGCAGTCAATCATCAAGACCATGACCATGCGTGGATCCGCAAGAGATTGTCTGGAGGGAAACTTGCCCGCAGTTTATTAATTAAAAGGCAGCATCCTTAATATAACCTTGCTGCAGGTCCTTCAAACCCCGCCCATACTAGATAATTGAAGAATGTAAACAATTTTCTATGGTTTGTACGATTTGGTCCAATTATAGCATATTGGGGCCTCTAACCCAAAGTCCATGGATCCTCGGGTTCGACCCATTATACAATGGTATAATCCATATCCAGTGGGTTGTCGGGCTCTGCCGATCACATATAACTGACGCCATCCACAATGGATCACCTGTAGAACTACCTAAGCCTTCTATTTCTGTTTCGACCTCAATTCTATCATTAATATGAAGATGATGATAGAATTTTAAACCATTGTGTGCTTGTTAAGAGCTCAGATTAGTCAGAACCAAGTGATGTGGAAAGAGCTCTGAGCTATCCTACCAATGTTAAGTGTCAAACTTTTAAAAATGAACATAGGTAAAAGGGCTTTTCATCTGTTCGTTCAAGATCATGCTAGAGAGGAAGGCTAATTATTTAGTTGGTGTTGCCGTTCAAGGGCGAATATGTCCGGATAATGTAACTGAATTATGGCTTAAAAGTGTGGTTAAACTATTATTTAATAAAACATATACCTTTCCTGCCAAACTTTTTGATTAAGACTCATCGACCTAACTAATGACTAATACAGAGAATAATAATTCACTCTACTTGAAGAATTCTATGATGTCGACTAGCGATCTAAAGTGACCTCTTCACTTGGTGAACCAATCTTGTAGTAGCTTGGGAATAGAAAAAAAAATTAATCCTACATCAATATCCAATGATATACTCATCATGTGTAATGTTTCAACCTCAAGGAGTCCCTTCCAATGACGTCACTGGATATTTATTGCCATTTCTACGTAATATTTCCTTACGACTCAGCTCATAGAGATATAAAGATATAGAGCTTATTGGACTCTTCAGAGAATATACGTCAGTGTGTCCACAACATAGAGATAAAAAGATATAGAGAGCTTATTCCCTTCGTCTATATCTGTGTGTCCAATATAAACAAGTAATATGTACTACGCCATCGTAAGCTGATCATAGAGATATAATCTATCTCCATGATCAGCTTACGATGACGTAGTACAAATTACTTTGTTTATTTTGAACACACAGAATACAGTTGAACGTTGTTCCTCTACTATTGAAGGAATCAGCTTCTATATCTTTATATCTCTATGTTTCAGCTTCAATATAGTAAAAAAAATTAAATTAAATTCATGTTGGAGTCGATGCTAAAGCTATGTTATATCGCTTTGGGGCTCGACTGATACATATCTTTATTCATGCATAATTTGGAACTGACTACTGACAATTTTGTAGTGTCAAAGTATTAAGTAATGGCTCCCTAACAGAAATATTGGATTAATTCATGATGGAATATCAGACATATCTTGGAGTTCAAGAGTTTGCTATTATAACATTCCTCCACAAAGTATTTAGTAGTTGAATTCGTCAAAAAACACTTGAGCTCCACGTTTTTATCTTTATAATATTCAAAACGACATAAAAAGGGGGTGATCTTAGGCGTATTATTAATATTATATTAGTCTCCTTCTGTTCCGACTTAGAGAACGATTAATTATAATTAATAATATCGTTAGCAAATGAAACTAGAGGCATATATACACTCAGAGAGTGCAAACCTCCGCCGTCACGGGGTCCTTATGAGCCTTCCGAGGCGGATTTTTCACGATGGGCGACGTAGAGGGACGGGGGAGGGTTCCCTCGACGTAAATCCGAGAGGAAGACGCTCCCGGCACCGATTATCAGCACAGCGACACTATTGGCAGAGTAGGCTAACTTGAAATATTATTAGTATTAGCTCAGTTTGCTATCTTAATTCTGCACTCAGAGATGCCAAAATTTAATCACTTGTTCCTTTTGCATTTCCAACAACTCCACAAAGTTTCATCCAAATTCGTTCCGACTTTGGAGTTATCCTGCTGACAAAACCAACAAACCAAGCCAGTGCAAACAATTACCTCATTCGGCGGAGGTAACAATGCAAAAATATGGCCTCTCATCGAATGTAGAGCACTCACATGATAATTAAACCTAAAGGGACACCAAAAAATAAGAGTCCCTCGTGAGATTGCATCCTTCATGTGGTTACATGCAAAAAACCATTCAAAACTTTGTTGTCTTTGCTCTCCTTAAGACATGCCATGTATTTCCTAAAGTATGTAATATTCGTATTATTTTGCAAGTATGCCACAACCACGTGGTGGTTAAGAACATTTTAATGGCTTCTCATGTGTGATGTTGCTTTTAACCATATCCTGGGATTATCTACTCATACGAAACAAGCAAGAAGTTTAATCGACTGTTGTGCCAACTCATCCATAAGGATTTAATTTAAAAAATATGATTAACATTTTAGGTGACTATATTGATATAGAGATATTATAATAAAAAAAATTATATAAATAAATAGGATAGAAAGGTTATTGTTTATTTATGTTTTGTATTATTTTGTAAGTTGTTTTATTATAATTGTATTTAATGTTTCTTCATATTTGATATTAAAATTTTAAACCAAAATGTTATTTATGTTTGTACGCATTAACATCATTTTATATACCATTCTTTTTTTTGGTTCTATATATTTTTGTAGACTGTGGAAAAAAAATTATAGCTTAAAATTAAAATTGTACCCTAAAATCTAGCAAAAACTATTACAAAAATTGATTATTAACAAAAACTTCAAGGAAACAAAAATGTAATCAAATAATACAGATTTGATAGATAATGTCGCAAATGATAAATAATAACAAAGATGGAGGCAACTATATGTCGTTGCAACTCATAATCAATTGTAGAAATCAGAGCTGTCCAACAAATTTTGAATAAATGCAGCTGCATTGATACGGTTTTTTTCTCATTCCTAACTAAAAATATGAATATTTTCCTGTGAAGAGATATATATAATATATGTATATATATATATCTATATATATATTATATATAATATATATATATACATTATTAATCACTATTTTTTCATTGACAAATTTCCCTAATATACTTTAAAATAATCTAAAGAAGATACAATTTTTGAAAACCATAAATACATTTTAACTAGAAGCACTCAGAGAGTGAAAACCTCCGCCGATCCCCACCAAATGAATCACTTGGTCTTTTTGTCATTTCCAACCCCCTACGCACTGTCACTTATTTACACTAGAGATACATGGAAAAGATAAAGAAATGACGTCATCAAAGAGCGAGAACACAGCACAACGACATCTATTGGCAGAGTAGTTTAACTTGAAATATTTATTAGTATTTAGCTCATTTTGCATCTTAAAGAAGCACTCAGAGATGCCAAAATTAATCACTTGTTTCTTGTGGCTTTCCAACAACTCCACTAAGTTTCATTTGAATCCGTTCCAACACTTTTGGAGTTATCCTGTGACAAACACAAACCAACAAACCACGCCAGTGAACCAATACCTCCTCGGCGGAGGTAATGAGAAAAAAGTTATTTGTCTGGACAATGGAGAAGGCAGTCATGAGTCTTTGGCGATAGAAAGAAGAAGAAAATCAAGTTTTTTATGAAAATATCAACCTTCCCTTTGACATCACGAATAAAAGGCCACCACAATTGTTGGCCCAAAAAACATATATATTTTTAGGTATAACTTTCAGTGTATGCACCCATTATTTAATGATCCATTCAACATTAAAATTACATCACCGTAGCACGACCTATCAAATATTAAACAGGGAAATACAATTACATAAAATAATATCTTCACCAGTTATACAACAATCAAAGCCAATATTGCTATCGAATTGTAAAATAATGAATGTATTAGTAAAATCTCGTTAATTTTCTTGGCAGCTCTTTTTTAACATATTTTACATCTATAATGCACCAAAATAGTATAATGATATCCAAATCCAATATTAAACTAGAGGCATATATACACTCAGAGAGTGCAAACCTCCGCCGTACGGGTCCTTATGAGCCTCCGAGGCGGATTTTTCATGACTGGGGCGGCAGTTAGAGGGACGGGGGAGGGTTCCCCTCGACGGAATTCCGAGAGGAAGACGCTCCCGGCGACACCGATTTCACAGCACAGCGACATCTATTGGCGGAGTAGGCTAACTTGAAATATTTATTAGTATTAGCTCATTTTGCCTCTAAATTCTGCACTCAGAGATGCCAAAATTAATCACTTGTTCCTTTTGGCATTCCAACAACTCCACAAACTTTCATTTGAATCCGTTCCGCACTTTTGAGTTATTCTGCTGACAAAACCAACAACCAACGCCAGTGAAAACAATACCTCCTTCGGCGGAGGTAATTACCAAGAAATCAAAGCATTGCTTTAAGTAAAATATATTTTGTAATATAGAGTGCCTTATATCCTGTTGGATGCAATTCTAGCTCGAAACCAAATCGGCATAAAAAACAAAAATATAATACCGTAGAATTGTGTGAAGGAGTAGTTGGTAGGGGGCGTCTCAGTGAGATTATCGTATAATTGTCATCATATTTTAAAATGTCAAATATATAACCCTAGATATATGTACATTGTACATAATCCACTTCCAAAGCCACTAACATTTGTTTCCAGGCTCTTCACTACTGAAGCATGATTTAGGTATATAGGTATGTTTATAATTTTTGGCAAAAAAAGGTGATTGATGAAAGAGGTCATTCATCCTAATTAAAGAGGTGTTGTAAATATGACATTCGTAGAAAACTTTCATATATATGTGCGAAATATATGGTAAGCTTGAGGGCTTGAGATAATTTAGAAAATATAATGCTTTTTTTTTTTTTTTTGCAATATGCATGTGAGTATATTCAAATAAACTTAGTTGCTGCATCTCATGTAATGCAAGTCTCTCTAAAAATATTCAAGCCACAGTATTTTAAAACAATATTTTGTTTTTAGCGATGCCACCTTGGCATCGGAAATGAGGTGCCCTATTCTCCCTCCACCTTTCTGAACTTGAAAATGGTCTCTCTAAAACTACTTTCTTTTGTTTTGCGGAGGAGGTGGCTCGAGTAATAAAAATATTATACATTTAAGTATCAGAACAATACCTTTTGGCTCAATAGACTTATTTTTGGGGGGCGTAACAGGACTTCCCACCCCCCCGTGCCCTATTTGTTATCCCTAATGCCCACCTATGAAGTTACCATATTTCCAGTTATGACAAAATTGTATGTGTGTCTGAAACGAATGTCCTAATATGGTATATGACCGGTATTAGGAACATATTATTATCTCCTTAAAGTCCATGTTTGAGGTTAACCATGGTTTTCTTTTGCACTAGTGAAAACTAAGTTTCTAATATCGGTCATTCAAACATATGACGATATAAGAACATAGTTTTCAAACACTAATCCAATATTGTCATAAAGGAAAAACCTATTTGCTAACTTCATTAAGGACTTTAGAGATAATAATATTAGTAACGGGGGGTAAATGTCACGGGGGGTGATTACTGGGGGCTGGTTTAGGCGTAGACTCGTTCTCTTTTGGTTTGTTAAATTTATTTTTATCATTTATAAAGCCATTACTAAAAGGTGCTAGAGTATTCTATCGACCAAACTTAATGGAGTCTCTGAACATTAACTGACTAAGTGTATATTATATGTATTGTTAAAAAGAACAAAATATTTCATGATTAGGTATTAGCATTATACGGAAATACTGATTTAGACCATGGAAAAGTTGCATATTATGGCATATACGGACCTGCCGAATTAAGAAAACACACAGTCGAGGGTCAATATTAAGTTGACATTTTCAATTTTCTATATAAATGACACTTTTTTATATATTTAGTAAAAAATATTACGTGTTAAGGTACATCCCGCAAGAACGCTATGATTTTGAAAAAAGTCCCAAAAATATGGGCCTTCTAGATCACTAACGATTCATATTTGAATCAGTGGGTTCATGAGAATCTTATGATTGTTATATCAAAGGAGTGGACTCAAAATTTGATGTGTTATAAAATAATAATAATAAATTAGTGGTGAAGAAATAAAAGCATTCGTTTATTGCGTCATGGTACATGTATGATCCAGATGTTAATGATGCGTGTAAATCTATTTTTGCGTATACGAGAGTAAATCAAAGAAATATAAACAACTTTTTTGTAATATTGAAATGTTGGCATTTTTGACTCTAGTAACGCATAATTTATAAAAAAATTAACTATCAAGAATCCATTTTTAATATTTTCTATTATATTTATGCTCCCGGTCAAAAACATCTTTCTCGGCAATCGTCGAAGTTAAATACATTGTAAAAATACATAACACTAAAATTACATGCAACAGAGTAAACATATTTACGGCAGTGCAAAGATACATAAATGAACATATTATTTCTCATTTACTGCCTTTTATAAAAGGACAAATTATTTATTAAATAATTATAAATAAAACTAGAGGCAATATTACACTCAGAGAGTGCACCTCCGTCGTCACGGGGTCCTTATGAGCTTCCGAGACGGATTTTTCACGATGGGGCGGCGTTAGAGGAGGGAGGGGGTTCCCCTCGACGGAAATTCCGAGAGGAAGACGCTCCCGGCACCTGATTTTACAGCACAGCGACATCTATGGCAGACTAGGCTAACTTGAAATATTTATTAGTATTTAGCTCATTTGCATCTTAATTTTGCACTCAGAGATGCCAAAATTAATCTCTTGTCT
The DNA here is from genome assembly GCA_013387185.1 of Caligus rogercresseyi. NCBI lineage: Eukaryota > Metazoa > Arthropoda > Copepoda > Siphonostomatoida > Caligidae > Caligus > Caligus rogercresseyi. Next base: position 4,332,122 of record CP045908.1, read on the forward strand.
TTTGCATTTACAAAAACTCCACAAAGTTCATCCGATCCCGTAACGTACTTTTTGAGTTATCTGCTGACAAACAACCAATAAACAAACAAACCAACAAACCAAACGCCGTGAAAACAAACCTCCTTCGGCGGAGGTAATAAAGTCTTTTTAAACTCCTTTCTATAGTTTTCATGTCTTGTGGTAGCATCATTATTACTGCACGGTACAAATAAAAGTTATTTTTTAGGAGAGATCTTTAGCCAAAATCTTAGATATATGCATATATATGTATCTATATTTATAATTATAATTATGTCAACGAGCCCATTTTCACATTTGTGCTCCTAAATCCGTTATTCATTTTTACCGTAACATATTTTTCAAATCCCTTTTATAATTTTCATGTCAATTTTGATCTTGCAGGCGCATATTTAATTATGAAAACGAGCCATTTTCACATTGGTGCCCATAAATCCGTTATTATTTCTACCGTAACATATATATTTTGGAAGAGCAGACTTAAAAGTACAAATAATTAAATTATCTTTCATCTAAAAAGAACTTATTTATTGAAATTCAAAATTGTACAATTCTACATGATTAAAGTTTCGAGAAAAAGTTTTTTTTACTAGGCTTCACTCAAAATTCACATACTTCTATATTGCCTTAAAATATGTAACTGAAATGGAATGGGCGTATAGAAATAGAGTTTTTAATTAATTAATTAGATAATAATAGGATGTTTCCTTTTCATTATCTTCATCCAAAAAAAAACCCTATAAGTTTGGCATTCATGACCTTGTTATGGCAAAAAAAATCCCGTTAAAGTTCCGTTGCATACCATTTGTATTACTTTGTAAAAGATACGAAATGATGTACTTGACCAATAATTAGTACAAAGAAAATGAATGTTAAGAAAATTATGACAATTCTGCTGTCGCTATATGTTGATAATCTTTTTATATATTGAAGAAGTATGATTCGACTATCTTCAACTGTATTATGTATATATTATTTAAAACTATTATTATTAAAAATAACTCGTGGAAAAGAAGGAAAACCTACATGACTCGTTCAGGACCAAAGGGCTGCACTTCATGAAATTAAATTATCTGTTATTCGTGTGCGGTATTTTTAATTTGTTTATTATAGATTTAAAAATCTCGTCGGAAAATATATTCATTCGACCGAGAGGATATTTATTCATATATAGTTATATACATATATATAATTATAGAGCTCGAGAGCGTATTGACACGGTCGTGATAGACAAATACTGGAGCTTGTTGAAGAAGCCAAGTCAATCACTGTTGGCTATGACGAAAGTAGTCTTGACCAAAAGTCAATCAACGCGATGTGCATATTTGACGAGAACAACAAGTTCGGTGTGTTGAGTATTTCGAATACCCTCGGAACAAAAGGCCTGGAGATCGAAGAAGCAATGGCGAAAATCCTGTACGATGAGTCAACACAACAAGGGCACAGATCACCAGCGGTATTCGACGCAAGCTCAGATTCGTTCTCACGGATCGATGCCCAGCTCAAGAAAACGCCAACCGGTTGCTGATAGAGCGTCTGGCAAATGACGAGTTGCGAAGAGATCTCCCCCCGGTGCAACAAATAGTCTGCATGATGCATCATGTGGCCCACCAGGAGAAGGAGTTCTCTGAAGCGTTGAGTACCGAAACTGAAGCACTGATGCAAAACATTCGAATGTGCCTTGGTTACAGACAAGGTAGTGGCTGGAAGAAACATAATCTGGCACCTGGCTTCCGAGCACTGACCAAAATCAAGACGCCATTCGTGAGCACAGTGGGTTGTCGATTCGGCGATACGTATACCAATAGCCTGAACATATTGGAATATGAGAATGAGGTCCGCACAATACTCGATTCCCTTGCCGAGAAAAAGCTGAAAGATAAGCAAAAGCTGACAGAGAAGCAACAGGCCTTAAAGGAGTGCCTGACTTCTGAGGATTGGCCTCGAATGCGACTCGAATTTGGATTATGCATGGTTATGTGGTTGCATATAACCGGACCCTTGCACACTGTGGTGTCACGAGATACTTCGTTCGGAACAGTTAAAGCCGCCTTGATGGAGTGTGAAGACAAGTGCAAGATGATCCTGGATGGGAAGACTGTTGGTGATGTTGTGGCCGAACTCAAGAACCAGCATATGTCTGAGCAAGCCCGAAAGTCACTGGCATTGTATGAAGGTTGGTTGAATCAGAGCAATCGACATGAACTGGAAGCACTGCAAGAGACAATGGTCAACGGAGTGATGAATTTGCAGAAGAAAGTCGACAGAGATGTGCCGATCATAAGCGTTGGAACTGAACCATGACGAGAAGGTTCCTTAACCAACCGGCGCTGTGAATCTGTGTTCGCTGTGTACAAGGCATTACACAAAAGATTGATGAGTATGAATTCGGAGAACAAAGCGGCAGTGACAAGAGCGAGAATGAACAAACACGCCGAGATGGTTGGGGGAGAAGTCAGTCAACGACCAAGCAGAGATGTTGAAGCTGAGTGGCGAAGAACGAAAAATGGTGATTGAGAACAGACGATTGGCGCGCGAACGATGGGAGAAAGAAATAGAAGATAAGTACTTCAAAGACCTTGAATCACTGGTAGAGAAGTAAAATGAATGAAAATAAAATAAAAACTCTTTTGTTGGTCTTATTACGTCATAATGACGTCATTATCAGAAAAAATTGAAAAACCGGAAATGCGACCTCAACCGGAAATCCGACCAAAAATTTGAATTCTGCGGGCCTTGTTTACTTAAAAAGACATTAAAAGTATTAATTTGAGTTTTTAATCAAAAGTCGATAAAAATGACGTGGATAAAATCGTCATTTGACCACTTTGGCCGAGTTTGGCCGAGCTGATACTGTTACATGTTATAGAGTTTAATCTTCTCTTTATTTGCGACTGTTTTTAGACGAGTACGATCGAGTACTAAAAAGTGATGACGTCACAAAAATGTTTACGTCATTATTACGTAATAGGTTCATTTTTTCTAGAAAAAAAATTCTTAAATCGAATTCTCCGGACTTACTTACCCTAAAACCACCATTACATCTATAGAAATAGGGGCTGTATCAAAAAATGCTTTTTGGTCTTTTTTCTATATGATTGTACCTATATATTATCTTTCAAATACCAACTTGTTTTTATGGCTATTGTGTTTTTTTTAAATAAGTAATCATTTTAATCTGAAGCAATGCTATAATATTTAAACAACACTAAAGAATTCTTACATCATGCTTAATCGTCCATTATTATCAACACATAAAAAGGAATATATTCATTTGTGATATTAATGAATTATAATTTGTAAAATAAAAGTTATAGATAATTATGTAACTATTATTTCTAGGCGTTTGATAATTTATATATTATGTAACCTTTCCAGATAGGCACTTGCAATCTACACTTTATAGGGAATCATAAATGAAAAAAAATGAAAAGATAAATTAAATCGTATGTTTCAGGAGGAATAATATAAGAATTATGACAGAGCATTTGTAAGGTTTTGAAGGACGTTATATTCTTCGTACGAATTAAGTGAACTGTTTAATTATTCCAAAATATAAATTCTCCATTAATGCAAAATAATTAAAATAGTTCAAAAGAGTCACGAGCAAACAAAAATCGGAATATAATTAAAACTAGAGGCATAAATACACCCTCAGAGAGTGCAAACCTCCGCCGTCACGGTCTTATGAGTCTTCCGAGGCGGATTTTTCACGACCGGTGGCGTAGAGGGACGGGGGAGGTCCCCTCGACGGAAATTCCAGGGGAAGACGCTCCCGGCACCGATTCATAGCACAGAGACAATCTATTGGCAGAGTAGGCTAACTTGAATATTTATTAGTATTTAGACTCATTTGTATCTTAAAGAAGCATCAGAGATGCCAAAATTTAATCACTTGTTCCTTTTGGCATTTCCAACAGTCACAAAGTTTCATCCGAATCCGATCCGTAATTTTTGAGTTATCCTCTGACAAAAAAACCAACCCAACAAAACCAACGCCAGTGAAAACAATACCTCCTTCGGCGGAGGTAATACATAAGACATAGAGGAAAATATTATTGTGAGAGGACAGCAGGTTCTTGATTCATTCGTTGTAGAGGTTAAATGGATTGATCGCTGAGGAATCCGAGAATTCAAGTATTCAGAGGATGGGTCCACCCGCTAATAAAATATTTTTATTCCCTCCTTCTCCAGTCTCTTTTGCATATTCAAAATCCTGTTCAAAAGTTTGTCCAGGCACAAAGGAGTACCTCTTTGCTTTGTGCGTGCTGCATATGACTAATAACACCTTACAGACGACTTCTTCCACCAGGAACTGATGTTTCCGTGCTGATGAGCTAAGAATGAACCATTCGTCTACTCGAAGCATTTCTCCAGTTGTTGTCAACTTTAATAGAGGAGCTACTCTGTCACAGTCGAAGAAATCACATCTGGAAGGTTCTCGATCTGACCACAAAATGTGCACATTATTTCGTCTTTATTTTCTATGGATTTATTCAGGAAAAGAGACGAAGTCGCCATCCTGTAGCGAAACCATTTTCTCCGCCGAGCTCAATATAGGGTTTCGAAAAAGAGTCTAGAACCTCCGAGAACGTCCTCTACGGGGTGCATTTCAAGCGCAAAATACGGTTGCAGTCTAGGAGTTCCGGGAGATCTTCTACAAGGTTCTTCTGATGGGTTCTTTGAATGTTGACAAGGGGTAAGCATTCAATTGTAATATAAAGGGGGTGGGGGGACTTTGTGAAACGTCCCCCCAACGTGCGTGGATTATTCTTATCTGTCTTATCTCTGAGAGCTTGTCCCACAGAATTAACTGATGGAATTCTAAAAAATCGTCTTTTGAGTTCAACCTGCTGTTTTGATTGCAGGGTTCGTGATATCCCAATAAAGACAAGACTTCCCCATATGAAACTTATGTTGTATGTGCCAGCAAGATCGAAGCTCTACATGCGCACTATCAAAGGTTTTAAGAAGACATCGTGCATTTTTAAACCAATCCAATAAATGATTTGTCCTTTTATATAAGGTTATTCTTCAGGCAGTAAATCTGAACTACAATGTTCATTATGTCTTTTTGTAACTGCCCTGAATAGTTTTACTCTGTTTCTGTATATAATTTTAGTGTATTTTATTTTACACTGTATAAAATTTTGCAGTTCACCGAATAAAATGTTTTTAACCGAAAAAAAACTTATGTTGCAGTTCCTGTAACTGGGCATTGGCGGTGCTTTTGTATGGAGTATACCTCATAAAGTGTATAATTACACGATTACTACGATTCCATTCCATATATGATTTTGTCTAATACATTCCAACACTGGTTATTATAGTATGCCGTTGATCTAAGGACAGAATCCATAGTATTTTCTATGTTGCAGTTAGTCGCTGTCTCGGATCCGTTCTTCGAGATCGTTATGCCAAGAAGGATAGCTGAAGAATAGTATTTAAAGACGGAAACGACTCCACAAGTGAGGACTATAAAGAAATGAGTACTTCGGTTTTTGTTTGTTCATAATGAGGCCAGAGTGCGTTGCATATTTATCTAAGACTTTAAATGTCATTTTTATGGACAACGACTTTTCATCGTGTGTGTAAACTGTTCCAGTCCTTGATATTGGAGGTGCTCTAAACTTCCACCCTCTATTTAGCTCTGCAACGGGATGATACTTTAAAAAAGACCTACTAAATGCACTATATGATGGAACAGAAGGATTCTCCTCACTTCGGGAATCCTTTTTCAAGTGGTATTGACATATACCTTACTTTCATCATTCCCTTGATTCTACTTGTGCCATGATTTTGTATCCCGCCAACTCAATTGCGAAGGGAAGTTTGATCTTTGGAAGTATTCATTCCCCACTCTAATTCTTCTGATTGATGGAAATAGGCGTCTATGTGACATTTCGATCAAAGTCTTCAGGGCTTACCCAGAGCACTTCGTTCCATAGAATGGCAGCATTGATATACGTCAAATCGTTGAAAATCATCCTTTCATTATCGTTTTAAGGTACAATAAAGGCATCACATAGGATTCATTGTTGTTTTTCACGTCAAAGTCTTACTGCTGAATTGGATATTCTTTATACATAAAGATATCTGTTAGTCCGAAGCTGGCTTGAACTTGAGTCTCCTTCTCTTCCGCATTTCAACTCCTGTTGCCTCGTAGGTAGTGTTGTGTCGGTCCCAATTTATTCAGTCCAGTCTTAGACCGGTCCTTGGGATCGGTCTTAGGACTGTCGGCCCTTGGGATAGGTCCTTAAGATCATTTGTTCTTGAGATCGTCCTTAGTCATTCCTTTAATTTTCAATATTAAATATTTATTAATAACATTAAAAAATGTTATATTTTCATTTGAAGATGTTTCTTCCTTATATAAAGGATTTTTCCCTTTAAAGATGTTTACAACATGACGTAGGTTATGACGTCATAAAGGAACATTTTTTCTTTTTTTAAGGACTGACAAAAAGGACTGTACTGTACTGCAGTCCTCAATCCTAGATAAGGACCTAAACAACGCTACTCATAGGATTCAATTCTCTTCGACACTGTTCCATTGTACTTCATAGAGTTTGTAAGAACATTCTCCACTTTTCAGATAAAATGATGGAATGAATTGGCGGTTAAATACGTAGCCAGGATTTCTGCTTTCTAGAATGGAGGAGCCGTAAAAGACTATCCGATTGTTTTGATTACTGACTAATATAATAAATGTGATGATGCTAAGTTGAAGGAAATCTATGATTTTATCAAAAATTAATTTTCACGACATATCAATTCGATTGATTTGCAAGCATAAATGCCTTATGTCTATCTAATTATTCATAAAATGAAGGGAGTTTGATAGCCGTGCGTGCTAAGGCGTGTTCAACTATCAATGTTGGGGGCGCAGGTTCGAATCCCGAGAGGGGATGGTCATTTTGGTCTACCTCATTGATAAGATCCTAGGTTCGATAGACTAACTTTAATGCTATATGCTTATTTATATCCTGTCGGATGCAATTCTATCGAACCAAATAGGCACAAAAAAAAAGATATTTAGTTAAAAACCATGAAAGTCTAAAGTAGAAGCCTTTTTTACCCAAGGCATTTTCGTGTATTACATTTAATTAATTATCGATTATTGTGAACAACAAAGACCATGTCTCAATACACTTACAATCCTCTATTGTCCTCCATATTTCGTGCAATGAATGAAGTCTTAGTTTAAATGCTCAAATCCACTTGGCATAAGATGTTTTATAGTTGGCAGGGGATCTACTGACGTAAATAAATCATTTATTTCTATACATTTATAATCATTCTGATCTTATTGCAGTTCTGCTGAGCTGTAGAATACAATTAAAAAATATATCTTGGTCGCTATCGATTCTGGTAACTTCCCGAGGTACAAATAACAAAACGTGTAATTGGATGTACATATATTATGCAACATGATAGCAATTCATATATGACGTAACGTTAAATAGATGAATACAAATTGAGTAAACATTCGAAAGTAGCAATAAATCATTTTTATAAAAAGCGGATGACAATCATCTTTAAATTTCATTTCAGAAGTACATATTTAAATAATACTTTTTACATTAAACGTAAGTTTTTTTCTTTATTTTTTGTATCTATGGTTCAAATAAGTTGCAACTACGAGGATATGAATAAACATTATAGCATTAAAATCGATTTATCGAACCTCAGGTCTTTTCTATGAGGTTGATCAAACTGAACGGGATAATACTTCTCGGAGGATATTTAAACAAGCTTACGCACAGAGCTAACGGCTTCCCAGTCTGTGATTTTTTTTCAAATTCAGTTCAAGAAATATATATATATATATATATATCAGGGAACGAACGGGACACCTTTTTTCGCCGGGACCTGGGCCGGGGCAGGCCAAAACCGGGCCGGGACTCAATATATATTTTCGTTGCTTCGACATTCAGAAGCGACGACGTTTTTTTTAGAAAACCAATATTCCAAAAATATTACAAAAATTCATTTCTAAAAAAAAAACGTCTGCACCATTTTTGGAAATTATTTTTCTCAAAAAGATTTATGAATGAAAAACGAAAGAAAATATTGAAGTCCCGGCCCTGTGTCTAAAAAACCGGGACACCATGCCGGGACGTTCAAAAACAGCTGGGACCCGGTCGTTTCCTGATTTCAATTAGTAACAAGCAAATGTTTATAAATATAATCAAGTCCATGTTTTGAATAGAAATATGAGTCATTTCATACTTTTTGGGTAATTTAAATGATTCCCTATGCGACAATAAGTCTTAATGATACAATCGAGTGTCCTCTTCATTAGTGTATTTACTTTTTGATTATCACAATTATGACTATTATTATATTACTATTTTTATAGCTACGATATAAACGGGCAAGAAAATAGATAGTCTTAATTAAGATCTACAAAAATAAAAAGTGCTTAGGACAAAAATAGAAAAGGTTGAAGACCAACGTCATTTGCCTGCTTCTAAAGAATAATAATATTATCTGAATCCTTTATATTTATAGCTCTAAGATACTCATACATACTTTTAAGAATACCGATAAATAATTGTAGATATGAGTAAAAGAGTAAAGGAGGTTTGGACTTAAGTTCGTTAGATTCTTTAATATATATAAGAAACACAACAACTGACGTCATCGTGAATTTGAAAAATGTATAATTGATAAAGTGTTTATGACTTTTTACATAAATTCACCAAAATAAATATATATGTTATATGTTGGATACTCATTTTTCTCATCCTTTGTCTTATTGTCTATAGGAATTTGTAACAAAAATAATTGTATATGCCCAGAAATACGGTGAAGGAAGTGCGATTAGCCGTGAGCGTTAAGGCGTGTTCAACTTTCAATGTTTTGGGCGCGCGCAGGTTTTAATCCCTAGAGAGGATGGTCATTTTTGGTTTACCTGATAAGATCTTAGGTTCGATAGACTATTTTTAATGCTATAATGCGTATGTTTATCCAGTCGGATACAATTCTATCGAACCCTAAAGGCAAATAAATAACAAAATAGTAAGAAAAATAGGCTTAAAAAGTCTAAATTTGCGAGACAAATATAAAGATTTGCATTCTGGGCTACAAAGGCCAATTTTTTAAACAAAAATAAGTTCATTAACTGTTTGTTACTGTTCTTATTCTGGATAAAAGGGACAGTGTTTTATTTTTTAAGTCCTCAAGAAGTCGCTTTTGTTAAGACTTTTTTTTTAAGAAATCACAATTTCCTCAAAATTTGTGAAAATAAGCGACAAACATAAAAAGGCCATATATGCGTTGTATATGTGTTATAAGATCGTTTATGGCCAGAAAGTTGATTTAATAGATTTCTACAGACTTGCTTATCATTTGAGGCAAGATAAATGTATTACCGCGGATGGTAAAACGAAAAAACCCGTTCATTTCATCTGTGAGACTGAGGAATTGTGAATTCAGAAGCAAAGTGGCACTCAGCTGCATGAATGCTTTATTTACATTTATTCTATTGTATATGTATAAAACCTTATCATTGTTTATACCCTGGTCTGAGTTTTTGTTTATTTCATTAAGATACAGTTATTCAAAAATACTCTTCCTTAAAAAAAAATCTATGGCTAACGAAAAAGTAAATTTTCTAATATTTTTCATTTTACTTTATTGGTGTGCAACCTACATTAAATAGAAGTTATTTATTTAATTTTATAAATGCAAACTTGTGCTAATATATTTTTTGAAGTTTTAATTGTAGACTAAAATATCTATTTATATAATACAAAACCTAAATAAAGATTTAAGAAAAAACTCAGTTGATGTTCAAACAGTCATGAATAAAACTATGAAAAAATTCATAATGTCAAACATTTACCTATTATTATTATATTATAAATAACTTGGGGCTTAATAAGTAAAAAAGAACGCTAAAAGAATCAAATATAAATATATACAACACATTATTTAAAAACGATTATTAACGAAGAAGTATAAACTATTACTTTTTTAGATCATGCTTTGAACTTTAAAAATTTGGTAAGGGATTTGATGATAAAGGCCACTTTTCAGCACATGGTTGAGATGGATGTATAATATTATAAGGGATGCACTAAGATACTCTTGAATTCGATTCCCCTTTTGAATCAAAGAGCTGAGGTCAATTGTTACTCTGGGATCTCAAACTAAGTAGCCCATAAAAATCCACTCCCATCATTTTTTTACAAATGGTATCCCAGACCACAAAACAATAGGCAATTGTAAACTATGCATTAACCCTTCCGACTGCCAAATTGTAGATTTTGAACTCCAACTTTAGTTGTATAGAAAAGCTCCAATTTCTTCAAATTATTTATAGACGCTTTCTTAACACCATTGTCATCCATTCCGTTAAAGTCCAGGATACGGTTATAAAAACACATGTTTTGTATATTATATTCTTTATCCGAATATCAAAAAGCATGAGGCATACAAAAATCCCTTTTTATATACAGGGCTATGTGTGTCTGAGTCCAGCTATAAAGAGGAGAATGTGTTTTGAAGTAGACAATAAAAAGAGCCTTTTCCATATTTATATCTTCATATTACATATATTTACATTTGTATTTGATAGGACAATATATATATATATGAATGGATATACAGGGCCAAAATGTCCCTAGAACGGGAAACTGAAGTATGAATAAAAAAATTATGAGAGCTAGAATATCTAACGTATTTTTTTTTTTGCAATGTCAATAAAGTTTTTAGGGTTGTTAGTTTGTCAATAATAATATATACAATAAGTGTGAAGGACTCTGATATTCAGCTCCAACATATTTGTAAATTTATTATATAGTAGATGCAAACTAGAAAATATCAATTTTATTCACCAAATATATTTCATCTCAAATTAAGAAATAATAATTTTAAACAATTTTGATATTTAAGATGACAAATACTTTGACCTTTTTGGTTTGAGATAGATAAAATTTAACCTTAGAGCCTATAGATCTCGCGAAATAAAAAAACCCATAGATTTAAGGTTGTACATGGCCTAAAAGTTTGTTTTTATAGTTAATTTAGGTCAAATTTCATTACCTTTCCAATCCTTTCCCCTTCCTCTAAAAAATGATGATATTCTAAAAGTCTTATACGATGGAATATACAAATAAATCATTAAAATAATAGCTGTTATTAGGGTCAAAATATTGATGTCTTTATTGGAATTATGAACATTCTTCAACACTCATAAAAGGACAAAAATCAATCGAGTGAACCCTTTTACATAGCCTCAACAGCAAAACTACCCTTCTTAGTTGCATGAGTCCGATCTAATTCGGTCTCCCGTTGTCTTTAAGCTGAGAATTTGCACCTAAAGATGGTCACTAAATACTATAGATTAATAGATTTTTATTAGTCCATTATGACTTATAAAGATGGTTCATTCTTTATTAGATATAAATAGAAGTTGCTTCTAAATTTTTCGTGTCCCAGTCTCTGCCTAGTCCTCCTCAGAATCCGCTTGGCCTGTCTGTATATTTTAGGACAAAAATATAAGAAATGATTGTTTCTCATAGCCTATGAGCTCCAACACTCAGGCTCCACAATTGACATATGTCTGCATATTTTAAGACTGGAGATGCCAGAATAAAGGTTTTCTCATAGCTTATGAGCTCCAAAACAATGAGATTCTCCATAGACGCGCCTGTCTGTATATTTTAGGACAAAAATATATCAGGATAGCACACACTGGCTTTTTCCATTAGTGGCTGTCTGTATTTGTGTTTTCTAAAAAATATTAGTCGTGGGAATGGATTTTTGGCCAATGTGACAGCTAGTTAAGTTTTAAGAAATGTAGGGTTTGTCTCAAAAATCCTTATTACAAAACATTTTTTTCTTTTTTAGTTATTTTATAGAAATTGATCGGATCTCTATTTTTTTGTAATTTTCTTAGATATAAAAGATATAAAGATCAGGACCTTTTGCGATACTCTGATCAGCGATCAAATATCGCTATTGATCGCCGATCAGAAAAAACTCCGATCAACAAGCCTGCACATGA
>CP045908.1:4379781-4396768 GCA_013387185.1 Caligus rogercresseyi
TCGCCAATGACGTCATGGATGTAAGCCCATGAGAAGAGATAATTTGTGTTTTTAAGAATTTTATTCTTATTTATAGATTGATGTTAGCACAATAGGTAGAGATATAAAGATATAGAGAGCTTATTCCCTTCAATAGCAGAGAAACATCGTTCAGCTGCATTTTTGTGTCCAATATAAACAAAGTAATTTGTACTACGTCATCATAAACTCATCATAGAGATAGATTCTATCTCTATGATCAGCTTACGATGACGTTGTACAAATGTTTTATTTGGACACAAAAATACAGATGAAAGGAATAAACTCTATATATTTTTATCTCTATGGTTCGCACCCATTTACCAAACTCAAAACTGGATGGGAATCAAGGTATATAGAATACAAGGTATGTTACATTGATAACTTCAGCTCAATAAATCCCCGGCGTGCCCTCGGTCGTCATTGATCCGAACTCATCTTCCCTAAAAGCTGGAGATATTTCTTAAATTCCATTATAATTAATTAATGAAGGATTTAGCAACAAAATTATTTTATTTTACGTTGAATATTTCATTTTTCAATAAAATTTGAAATAATTAAAAAATATTTATATTTGAAAGAATTTAAAAAATATATATATTGAAAGAATTAAAAATATTTTAGTTTGAAAGAATTAAAAATGTTTATATTTAAAAGAATAAAAAATATTTATATTTGAAAGAATTTAAAAAAAAATATAGTTGAAAGACTTAAAAACATTTATTGTTGAAAGAATTATCGCTTATTATAAGATGAATTTTAGAAGGTTATGTACAAAAGAAAGCAATAATGTTACAAACTCTCCAGTGATGTAAATGTAAAAATAAAGTAAATAATGTGAAGAAATGATATGACATAGTTGGATATTAGCTGACATCACCTTCTTTTTCTATTCCACAAATCGTGAAATATATGATAAAGCAAAATATTTCAACTGTAATAAGGACATCTACCTTTTATGGACAAAATAAATTAACTCTCACAGAAACTATACGAATAAAATTAAATAATTTGATTTAAGTATAAAATATAAGACATCTATTTTTTGTTCTTATTAAAGAGTTGGTTGGAGTATTAAATAAGTATTTTTTCAAATTCAACTGTGCTACGCTAGGGTAATTTTCGTGAGGAATATACACTTACATCAGTAGTTGCACTTCTGGAATAATTAATATCTAGAATTTCGAGTGGAATGCCTCCTTTACGAGAAGAAGGTGATTATCTGCCTAAACCCTTGAACACGCCCGCGGCGTTGAGTAAAGAAAATCCAGTAATTTATTCACGTTTAAAAAAATTAAATTTTATTATAAAAAGTTTGTAAATTAAAATGATGTTTATTCATATACAAAATAAGCATTCTTGATACGATCATTCAGAAATTATGTTTTGAAGAATTGCTTTTATTGAGAGGTCTAGGAAAAGTTCCTGACAAAAAATTGTCCGTGTTTAAGATGTATCCGTCTTTGAAAAAGGCTGTCTAATACATGTCCTGGAGTAGATTATTCGTTGTTCACGTCCAAGGAAATAAGATATAATATACCCAATATACCAAAAAAAATAAGTTAAAAAACTGACCTTTTCATTAATCTTGAATCAGTCTATCGAAATAACGCTAAATTATTTTCTTTTTCATTAAAAGCTTGTCTGTTTCTATAGAAAAAATTCTCGGTTCTCATTTATTATGATCAATAACATATGGAAAGTAAATATAATTTATATAGTTTTTCTTTTTGTAAAAGAAATATCAATTTATATCCATAGCGATCTCCAACGAATGGATTTCATATTAGAGATCCCAAAAATAAGTTGTACATTGGAAAGCGTTTCAATTTGTGAATTAAAACTGTGTTTTTCTACATCATTTCATAACAAATATCCAAACAATGGTTTTTATATTAACATGTAGAATATTCATGAGTTTATTTTTGACAAAAGATAAAATAATAATAATAGAAAAATACACATTCCCTTGGGTTTGATCGGAAATCCAATTAAGGATCCTTTCATGTTGAAACCATTTTTATTTTGAATATATAATATAAAGGTTCTTTCTTTTTAAAATGAAAATATGATTGACTCATCATTATTTAAAGACACATAAGTCTGAAAAAGTACTTTTCTCTCTACGCCTGGTTTGTACGTCATACGTTGAAAAAATATATATTAAGACTTTAAATATTGTACAAGCAAAAGCTCTTGAAGGGAAGGAGTTGAGGTTTGATAAGGTTTGCTGTAATTTCATCCTGTGTAAATTCGTCACGAACCTTTTTATAGCCGTTTTTTGTCGTTGGTATTTACGTCACTTGTTCTTTTATAGTCAGTCAATTTCCTTGTTCTTCTTTTTGTCACGGGTATTTTTGTCTTGAAGCTTTTTTGTAGTCAAGCACCTACATCGTTCTTCTTTTTCTCGCGGGTATTTTTGTCACAAACCTGTTTGGTAGCTAAGCATTTTCCGCGCTCTTTTTTTACTTTGTAGACCTAATCTTGCGGGCTTAGTCAGCCTAAAACTTTCGTAGACCCTAATCTAACGGAATGCACCTACTTTAACCGTGTATGTCATAGGTTTAAAATCCACCGCCGACCCTTCTTAAGGGGAAAACACCCGGCCGCGATGAATTTACGCGCAATAAAATTACTGGACACCGTTTGATAAGCTATGATTTTTTTTGGTAATGGTAGAAGGACACCTTATTAAAGTAGTTTTGTTAATACATGCTAAATAACTAGAAAAATCCATGAGTCAAAACCCATTCATCCTGGATCATAATGAAAAAATCCTTAAGCCCTAGACTTTTGAAACGATAAAAGATCCCACGCTCAGTAGCCTTTGGAAATGAAGAGGCCTTCCTAATGGATGTGTGTGATGGGAGGCCTCTCTTAGGAACTTAAAGTTAGATAAATCTATGAATTGTGGTTGTATATATTTGATTAAGTACCCTGATAATAAATCTAATGAACTACATACTATAAATTGTATCGTCATATAATAAATCAAAGTGATTTATAAATATATTTTAGGGAGGAATTTATTATTCTTTATTAACATTAAGCAGAGACTTCTGTCTTTGATCATTATTAACTAATAAATATATTTTTTGCCATTATATATATTAAGTGTATCAAAGAATAGCAGTAGGAACGTAAAATATATACACAAAGGCATATTTGTCACGAAATATTTGAACATATTGACAGCAGTCATAGTTTTGTGAGGCATAATAATAATTGAATTGATTTTTTAATAACTTTAATTTTGACAATATTAAAAAAACATATTGTCGAATATTTGTATATTACTAACTTATACAACAGAGGAAATATATATATATATATATATATATATATATATATATATATATATTACTAATTGGAAACTAAACTGACGTTTTATTTTTTATATACTCAACCTCCCTATCCCTCCTTTGAACTCTTAGAGATAAAGATTTGTATTTGATTAAGACGATTGTTGAAATTAGTTTCCATTATTTTTTAGCATATCAATATGTATGTTGGCAATGGCGTCGAGAATGTTGTTCTTGAGGTGTGCTATGGTCAGTGGTCGATTGACCAGGGACTTCAATAACTCTATAAAAATAAATCGCATAGGGTCAAATCTGGAAAGCCTTCCAGCGGCCATTGGGATCACCTCTGAGAGAGATGAGGCGTCGATGAAATGTTGCCGCAACAAATTCATTGAGTCTCGTGCCCTGTGTGCTGGTGTTCCATCTTTGTGAAAGCACATGTCCCTAACTTTCATTTCTTTGAGTCTTCCATCATGTTCCTGTAACGAGCTCCATTCACATTTACTACACGTTCGTTTAGCTATAAAAAAAGGACGAATTATTCCCATTACCGTCATCGTACACCAGACTTAAGCTTGTTCGCAATTAAGAGGCTTCTGATAAAACTCACAATGATTTACATCACTCCAATAACGCGTGTTTGCTTCTTGAAGCAGCCGCTTATGTGGAAGTGTATCCCTAACCCCCCGAAAAAAAACACTAGGTAATTTCGAAAATCGACTTAACTTGTATATGCACAATGTTGATTGCTATTTATCTGATGACATTTTTAAAACTGCAAGAAAAAAGATTTGAATATTGTTTTCCCAAAACGAATAAAATCAAACAATAACTGAAGAACTGTGAACAAGCTTTATGAAGGTCCAGGATGTCTACCACGCCCATATGTGGCTCAGCTCAAGACAAAACATTATCCCGTCAGACTTTTCTGTAAGATTAGTCTTTGAAAGGGCTACCACCAATTAAAAGTAAAATCCAAAAGCCATCCACGAGGCATGGGACAACATGAGCGAGGATTATATCTGCAACAGCTGCGACACCCTTGGAGAGGATTCTCGAGTGCACCCGTAGTGCTACAATATGCCTCAAGAAACCCGTTTCTACCAACTGTGTCGCTGCTGTTAACCTTTCGAAGGCCTGGAGCCTGTCACAGCCATAAGAGAGGCATGCACTTTATCAAGTGCTCGTAGGGTAGCAAAGCAAATGACAGGGTTGTCTAGATCCTTATAGCTCTGTAAGTTTAATGTAATTATAAAAATAAAAAAAAATATATATATTTTTTTTGTTATTTTGTTAAATTAATATTTTTATTATTTTTGATGTATAATTATTTGTATATATATAAAGATATATGTTTTTTTAATTAGTAGCCATGAAGGCTAGGGCTAAATTAGCTCCGTAATAAATCATACAACAACAACCCCCAGTTACCGTACTGAGGGTGCTAATGTCATTAATGTTGGACACTTTGAGTGACGTGATGCCAAATAGGCCCTTCTATCCCCAATTTTTATTTTATTTTTGTAATTTGTTTATTATAAGTAGATATATTTAATAATTTTTTTACTTCAAAATGTGGTTCCTTGCCTTGTTTTGGCAACTGATAGAAATAATGAAGTAATGCTTAGGAACACATTACCGACCAAAAGAGTTGAAATTACTTGTTCTGCGGATTGATTTTATCATGTGATCCTTAAATATATGCGTTTTTGGCTTGTATTTTTATATTTACGTCTAATTATTATCAAATTATAAGCAATATATTCTTTACACATACAAATATCCAACAAAAAACACACTTGACTTATGATTTGAAAAAATGCAAGTCATGTTCAAATAATATAATTTCCACGAATATAACAAATTGAATGTTCTGCAGTAGTCATAAAAATATAATTTAAAGTATCTTTTTGCATAAACATGAGTCCTTAATCAAGAAATTTCCATATTTATGGAAAATTTACATAACATGTGTAAAAGAAAAGGATGTTTTTTTTACAAAATATATATTCATAGTAAACAAGCCAACATAAAATGGTTTATATTTCTATGAATTTTAAACATAGTAAAAATGGTCTTCAAAGCCCCCACTTATTATTGGCATAGAGACAAGGAACTGAATAGTTGTGTCAACGTAGTTCCAGGAGCGGTCGTTTATTTTGGTGAAGCACAACTTGAATATTATTTTATTTACCTTTTTGGTTCCATGGGATTGTATCCGTGAGGAGTTAAATAAGTATTATATGGTTATAATTATTCCATGTAACTTAAAATCTAAATGATGAGATTGATAAAGTTGACCTTTATATCTCGGGAATCAAACCTGCGCCCTGCGCATGGTAAATAATTCACTCTCATGAGTATTTTAATGATTTATATTTCAAGAGACAGCTCTGCAATCACTACTCGTGTAATATTTCATTTATTCCAGCATTATAAAGCAAACATTCAATAGATTTGTTTTCCGCTTTATAACAGTCGGATTCAGATATAAGCTACGAATTGCAGGGCCTTAATAAGACTAAAGTAAAGCCGTGGGTTAGATCAAGTAAATCTGGCGGATTAAAACGCATCCATCCGTAACTCCTTCATGCATCTAAATATTTATATTTGTTATAATAAGTGAAAAAAACCCTCAATAATAACAAATACATATTGTACAATATTAATAGCAAGAGTCGGTAAATGGCAATTCGACGGGCAAAATTTGAATTGCCATCGATTCTGTCAGGCATAATTTTCAAATTGTAAACGTTATTGAAGTATAGATAATGGTTCTAAAATGACAAAGTAACAGGTGGAAATTCGGAACAAGTGGTGAACAACTCTAATACCTGGGGTGAGAGACATCATTAAATCGGGACCGAGATAAGATATTAAATCCACCCATAAAATGAAACTTGAGTTTAGGATACAGTTCAAGCGCGAGCTTTGGACAAGGATAGACTGTTCTTGACTGACCATTGAGAAGCTGAAGAGCGACAGCTCGGAAAAAAACGAAGGCAGCAAATCACACCAGACCCATGAAGGAGCCCTTTCAAAAACTTGAATGTATGATGAATATAAAGATGCACTTCGTATTCTCGCGCAAAAAGGTGACATTATGAGTGGCTCTAACCATCCATGACCAACGTAACCAGATGAACCACACACAAAACAAGAATGCATTGACCCATATTCAATGTCAATTTCTTACTACAATACCAGGTATATGAACAAAGGTTATTGCGCTATGGTGGGGTGCTTTTTGATGGAGAGTAGCTTCCATCTCTGTTTCAGATACAGGCGTGCCGCATTCATTTCGAAGTGGGGAGCTAAAAAGTGCTGTGCGTCTGACATTTCGTTGGTGATTTGGGAGACAATTTCACTATTCAATCGAGGATCCTCAAGGGTGATGAGGCAATCAAGGAGAGGAACGGTACACAAGGCTGTTATCTTCCTCTTAATGACTCTTTCAGTGTAACGTAAGGGCCAAAGACGAGTGATACTCTTTTTTACCTTAAAGTGTGTAATGTAAGGACCTTTGCTTCAGCCTTAAATATTGGAGTTGAAGTATAAATGAGGGAGGCGAGTATTATAGACAACGACGTAGCGTTAAGATCTGGATAAAAATATTTTATTATGCTAATAAGGTTAATCCTATCATTCTTGAAGCCACGGCAAGCAAACCATCCTTTTTTTGATTCTTTAACCGTTATCCTTGAAACTAAACACCAAAACTTTCTAGATTCCAATTGCATATTAGCTTCTTCCCCACTTATTTTTGTAACGAAATGTCTAAGTATCAATTAATTAAAAGAAATTTAAGTACAGAGTTGAATTTTTTATTAAGACAAATTATAACGGTGAAAGTAGTAGATATGCTCAAATAGTTAATTCCCACTAGTTCCTTAGGAACCTTAATCCAGTAATGAAATGGGTAAATTTTTTTTCAACAAATTATTTTACTTATATCTCTCTCCTCTCTCTATATATATATATATATATATATATAGATATTATATATATATAATATTATATATATATATACTGATATAAGATATATATATACTTAGTGTTTACGCGATCTATCGGTAGGAGGTTGGTCATACTTTCATGTGAATTAAACCTGATGATTTGTAGAAAGTTAACCTTGGTACAAGAGCAGGTTTACAAATAAGTTAAACATTATTTGATGATCTTATAAATAATGTTTTTAGTTTTTTCCTGGCTTGACATGATGATATGGTGTCGCTTTCAAAATTTCACGGATCACTTTTCCACATTGTTTTCTGTAAATTGACATAATGTCTGAAAAAAGTCAAAAACTTTTATAGTGATTAATTTTTGATAAAAAAAAATATAAAAACTTTGAAAAATATGAAAGTATATATCCCTTCTTTTACATCAGCTGCCTTACTTTCTGTTTGTTGTAAATATAAGAGGTAAGATTTGTAAACCCATTATGCAGGCATCATTTTTTAATAAGATAACGTGGATCATTAACAATTGTTTAAATAAAAGAAGTTAAGTGATTTTGATAATTTTTCTTGCCTTTGCAACGCTAATGTTGTATTACAACAAATATATATCTCACTTATACATATGTATCTTTATTGTCACGGTAAGTTGATAAAATAATAAAAAATACATTTTTGTAATTGCCCATTTTGAAAAGTATTTTTGCAAATCTCTTTTGATCCTTTATTGTGATAAAAACTAAATTGTCATTTTTACACCCAAAACGACCAATTCGGCAGGAGTTCTATGGACCCAAATTATAAAATATATTTTCTTTTCGATTTTTTAAAGCCTTATAGAACCAGAGAATCATAGATTTTAATGTTTTTAAAGAAAAATGGGAAATTTGAAGATGTCAAATTTACATTTTTTTTAAATATAAATAATATTATTTTTTTTGCCTTCTGAGTGTGTTATTCTCTTTAAGTAGACTTTATTGATTTTATTATACGTAAAGCTTTCTGAACAGCTTTAATACATAAATAATTCGTCTCAAAGAACCAAATATTTATCATTGTATATACATTTGTTTAATGAAATAGTATGAGACAAATTCCTTAGAAGTTAATTGGACATGTTTTCATTTCTCATCGTTTAAATACAAAAAGTGGAGGGAGTGAATTAGTTAGAAAATAGTTTCAAAACATTCTTTTGATTGTTTGATATTTTGGATTTGTTTTAAAAGAATGTGAAAAACTTTGTAAAAATAATATAGTTTGTTGTATTCTTTAATGTATATCAAATTTGCCCTAATAAAAAATATGTAGCAGAAAAAATAGTAATGTCACAACATTAAAAATATAATATTATTAAAAATTACATATTCGTAAATCCGTAACAGAATGATTGTCGATATATCCCCCCCCCCCCCGTTATGTTAGATGATATATAAAATTACATTAAAATATTTTATATAAGTAATATAAACATTATAGTTTAAAATTAAAATCTAAACAAGAGGTATTATGCATAAAAATATCATAACTATTTAAAAAATCAATATTTTATCATAATTCTTAAATATTCTTTGATTTTGAAGAATAAATTTGATGACGTTCCCTGCAAGAACTTGAATCCTCGGAGGGGATCTTGAGAGTGAGGGCGGCGGCTCGGGTGGCAGCAGAGAGCATCACAAACCGAGAATAAACGGTTTTATCATTTTTTTTTGTCAAAAAACTCGCAAAGTGAGGCTTTGGAGTTTGATAGAAAAAATTATTTATCCTGAATTTTAGTTCTGAGTTCTTTTTTCTTTAAGAGACGAATAGGATCTTGCTTTGGTATATATTGGTCTTAAATCCTTTCACGTTGATTGTCAGAAACTTGGTTCAGATTATGACAAGCAGGCAATCAATAAATGCGTGCTCAACGTTGTTGTACAACTTGCCACAATTAAGGCAATGGAAATTGAAGGATATACAACTAGCAGATATCAGCAACTTGTTTTTATGACGTAATATATATTTATTCAGCTAATTTAACAATCCTAAAACATAGAGAGTAAGAGTTGTCTGTTAACATAAAAAAAGGAGTGGATCAACATCGAAAAACATTGAAAAAGTAAAGAGATAATATTTACTGGATTTCAATTTTCGTAAAGAAAACGGATTTAAATAAATCATATTAATTCGTCTAAAAAGAAAATCTGTACATGTTAAAAAGCAATATCATAATAACTCAATTTGGAAATTAATGGCTCACATGATTATAATATTTGTAGCTCAAGCAACTCAAACCAAATACCCCATGTCTTTAGAAACTGCAAAGAATCAAAAGGCTAGGGAGGGAATTGACAAGACCTTTGAGGAGGGCATGGGGAGACAATCAACGCGGGATGAGAAGCTCTAGGGTTTGTATTCCCAGTCGAAGATATTCAGAAGCGCCTTCAAAGTAATTGCTAAATTTGAAAACTTTGATAGCATATGTTAATTTAAAAAATTAGAATATATAATTCAAATGTCACTGCTAATTTAAGCAAATTGATTTTTTAGAATGTTTTTGATGCTATTTAAAAAATAATCCGTTAAATACTCTGGTGTGGTTTTTGTTTTTCTATTATTTGAGCTTGATATGAGCGTTTTGAAACTTTTATCTTATTTCTTTTATTTGTTCCTTTTAGTTTCTCTATTTTATATTCACTGTAATGTTCTTTTGTGGTTAGTGTTTTAGGATGATAATTTAGAAAAAATATTTATTGTCACTACAAATATATATGTGTCTTAATGGGTGATAAACGAATATAAAAATTAATAGTTATGGACGTACTTTTAAATTGAATAAAGAACAACTAAAACTTAAAATACATTTCAAATCTTCATTATGTATGGATAGATAATTTGCAATACATGTTATACACATATATAATCTATGTTGGTATAGTTTGATAGGGACCAATACAAAGTCGTAATCAGAGAACCTTTTATGATTGAGGGTAACCTTGAGTAAAAATAATGACTCCGTTGATAGATTTATTGTCAAAGTTGTGGCAAATATGACAAAAATAATTTATTTTAAGCAATTCGAAAAAGTTTGCACAAAGAATCATTGTGCGTGTAAAACTATTGGTGTGCCAAAGATTTTTAATAATTTGATTAAGTACTTTTATACTTTGTGGTTAGAATGCTATTTTTAATTATATTCAAGGCCTTCGAGTTATATTTTGAATACATATATAAAAATAATTTTGTGTGTAATTTATCATATGAATATTCTTTAATATCACATATAAGATATGCACAATGTGCAAATGCCATTGCAGGTGTCGTTCTCCATATTTTTCTCTGTATACATAAAATGATATATGTTTTTTTTAAATCCTTTGTTCTTGGTCATAGAGTTGATTGATTCTATTAAAATATGATAATATTTAAATTCTAAACTCGCTAAACTTTAGTAGGTGTCCATCCATAGATTAACAACATATTATTTTTAAATACATTTTTCCATATGAACATTATCTAGCTCAATGCTAATATAGAGTTGGGTATGTTTAGGTATCATCTGTTTATAAGGATAGTGACCGTTAGTAATCTTATAGTTTTCTCATCACCCAAATACATGTATGTATTGCAATAATTGTATTAAATACTGTTTTAATTTATTTCATCCTATAGTCAGAAGGGTGATCCATTATCAACAGATACAATTGGATTTTTCCCCTTTAGTATAAACAGTTTTTCTCTATCACTCATAACTTTAGTTAATTTTTGTAAGAGACCTCCAATCATAGGATATAATCTGAATTACTAAAAATGAGTATCTGCCCGCTTGCCTGGTTGACGCTTTGACCTTTTTGGGAGTACAAAATGAAATGCTATCATACTAAGAAACGGTCTTTTAGAGTTTGTAGACATGCAAAAGGAAGTTTTCTTTCTTGGCAATATATATGGGTATAACTAGTTTTCAAATTTACTCCGATCTAGCTAAGGAAAAAGAGTGTGTTCCATAGTTCCTATACTTACACTAAACTTAAATGTACGTTTTTAAGGATATTTATATCACTTGTTATCAGTTTATATTTAATACATAAAATTTTGTTATGAAAGTTAAGTATTCAAGAGTTAAAATAACTACCTTGACTTCATAAGATATTTTATTTTGATCCAAAAAACCATATGCATTTTGTCGGCTGAAGGAAATTATAGACATGTTGCCTTTTATATGTAGTTTGTTATTAAAAGTCGTATTTTAACAAATATCATTTCAACTTTAGAGATCAATTCAATAAATTGATTTTTAAGAGTCATTTTAATTTCTTTATTGCTTCTATGATTTCATGATATTGATTGTGTAAGGTCTTGACGAAGACTGATTTTTTTAATTATGATTATTTATGACGTATACATATACAAAGAAATGAGGAGAGGAGATCTGTATCCCTGTTGATCTTAGATCCTTAAGGGTGTAATTTAAGTAACAAACGAGCTATAGAGATATTATAAGAGAGCTGATTCCCTTCAACAGCAGAAACACGTTCAGTTGTATACTGTGTGTCCACTATTAAACAATAATTTGTACTACGTCATCGTAAGCTGATCATAGAGATAGATTCAATCTCTATGCTTAGTTACGATGACGTAGTACAAATTAATTTTTGTTATAGGGGGCACACAGAAACCATCTGAAAGGAATAAGCTCTCTACATATTTTTATCTCTATGGTCTCACAGGTAAAGACAATGTAAATAATATTCATAAAACATTTTTCTTTGAGCAAATTATTGGTTAGTATTGTAATTTTAGTTTTCCTAATACTATCAATTATAATGGATTCGATGCATTGTTTTTTTCAACACCAGTTTAAAAAAATTGTATACAATTTCAATTTAATTGTCTCATTTAAAACATTATTATGCCAATATTTTACATTGGACATGTATTCTTGCTTTGTGTTGTTAACTTAAGGGTAAGCCATATTTTTTTATAATCAAACGTATATTATTTTATTATGTGTACCCTTTTTTAGGTCAAGAGTTCCGATTTTTTGCTCTGAGGGATTTTCTGCTTGTTGTGAAGCTTTATAATAAAATGGGCTACCTTGTACTGCATTATAACCATGGATATCGAAAGAAAAAATAATAAAAAACATAATAAAAAATCCTAGCCTCTTGAAAGTGAAGTACATTAAAAGTAGTTACAAACGATTGCAAGCTTTTTGGGAGTACAAAATTAATGGCTGTTCACTTAAGAAGCATATCTTGAGAGTTCGTTGATCTTTAATCAGGGAGATGAATGACTAATAAAAACAAACAAATAGGGAAATAGAATATGTCTATTTATATACCGATATAGTGGCTTTATAATAATATAAATAATAATAAAAACTATTCAGACTCATTTTTAAGAAGCGATACAGTTTATGTGTGGAATAAATTTGTAGATATAGCTCCTACAGCTCAAAGGTAATATTTACATAGTACGCGTTTTGGTGAACTATATTATCGTGAAGGTATGATACAAGTGAAAATAAAGCTCCAACGCTCCAAACTTTGCTTAATAACTTTAATTTGGCGAATGATTTCGAGGATAAAAGAAAACACTCTGGCTAAGTTTACGAAATGAAACTCCAGTTTAAAATTACGACTTATAAATTCTTAAAACAAATATATCTTATAATAAACATCTTTAGTCTTTATTGAATTTAAGCAAATTTCAAATTTGTATTGTGGAACATATATATACGGTGTCCGTTTCATTTGCGCACGGATTTGATTGAGCGAGTGCCGTTTGAGCAATTATTTTGCGCAAGGCTCGTTTGCGCGAGTATCTGTTGGGCGAGTTACTATAGAGCGACTTTGAAGATGATGTGTAAACACGGTTTCAACCGGGACAAAATTGCCCTTGGTATCGTAGGGATTTCCTTTGAGGAGGGACGAAGGAGTAGGTATAATAAGGTGGTGTTTATTCACTACCAAAAACATGATACCTTGGCTCACCTTCGTGATCATAGTTTCTTAGGAAATTAAAACATTCATACAGAGACATTTGGATACATAAAAAGATTCGAGCACATGCTCAATGAATCAAAATAATGACGTCACTTGAGGCATCCTTTTCATAAAAATATTAAATCCATCAATTCCTTTCGCAATAAAGTGTGTTTATATGAAAGTGTGTCATGGTGGTGAATCCCTATCATCATATCAGTGATTGGATATTTTGCATCAACTAAACTCAAACGACAATCATTAATAATCCATGAAAGGATTCAGCACAGACTCATAAGATTCACTCGTCAACGACCCAATGATTGTCTAGGACAACAAAGCTAAGGACGCTGCTGCTGTGAAAACCTTCCCAGAAGATTGGTCCTCCGTCATGGGGAAGAAATGCTGTGTCCCCGGATGTCCTCCTCACCCTCTTCCGTGTCTCCGAGCGTGTCCGGTTCCTCTCATGAGGAGGTGCTTTGTGAGAGCGGTGCTGGGTAATACAGCGGCCATGTGGAGGAGGAAGTCTATCCCTCTTCCTCCGAGGGACTCGTGAGCTAGCTTCGACTCCGGGAGCTACCCTCTCACGCTTCTCTTTCTCCTCCGTCCGGATGCCCCTCCCGCCACGAGCCCCCAGGAGACGACACTTCTGCATCGGGGAGGAAGTGGAAGTCCACAACACCGCACGGGACTAGGAGGCCTTTGGCTGGTAGCCCAAACGCGTCAAGGAGCTCCGGAGCAACGTGGCCGTCTTGCAGCTCCGCCTCCGCCGGGGAGCTCCCGGGCTTCAACCAAGTGGTCCACCAGGGACCACCTCGGTCCCGATCCAACATGCCACACAGTCAAGGACAAGGACTTTTATTCCAATTTGGATCCGCTGCCCTCGGAGATGGAGGACATTTACGCAGAGGACGAGGACTCCCACACCGTCTTTGTCAAGTCCATCAACGCCTGCTCCGTCAAGTACAACAATGCCCTTCAACGACTTTTCGTGAACTCCCAAATTTATCTTTAATGGACTTTTTACGAGGATATTCCCTCAAATAGAATTAAATGTTAAATTTTACTTATTAAGTATTACATTTAGTTTAATAAAAAGCACACGCCAAATATATAAAATTTATTAAGTCTTCCCCAAGCTTTTGCATGTTACTTATAATAGAAGTTGGTATTATAACTATCTAAACAAATTATAAAAGTTTGCAGTTCTTGTAAAATTAGCTTATAAATTTTCTTTGTAGAAGTTTTTAAGTTGAGTTGTAGTATTACTAATGAGTTCTTATTTATGAAGGTAGTTTTTCTTTTCAATGTTACTTCAAATTATTTATTTAGTGTGATGAATTTAAAATACGACCAAAAAAATTATAAAATGTCTAAATACTTATTTTCATCATTAATAATAAGTAAATATTTCATTTTCTAAAGTTTTTATATAAGAACATGGATAAATAATATATTTTTATTGCAAAAAAATCGCATTAGGAAGTTAATAACATACTATAAAGAGAAAATGAATATCACATTCTTATTGTTATCCTTTTAGTGGCCAAAATAAGTGATACTAAAAAGGATTCCTGGACTGCATATGTTGCTTTATAAAGTTAAACTTATTATAGAGCGTGCTAGTTATTCTCAAAAACTAAGTCTCAAGAATGATAAAGGCCATCAATATTTTTTATTAATTCAGGGGAAATGACAATTTTATCTCCTTCATATTTGAATGGTAGATGCACTGTTTTTTCAATGTGGTACAAATGACATATCTTGAACATATTTTGGTTAATAAAAATTAACGATGACACAATATTTATCACCAGAGGATAATTTTATTGTTCCCATTATATATGATCAAGTGAATACACATGATTGCTCTCCGGCTCCATCTACGGAATACCTTCGACTTGAAATTGCTTTTCTTAAGCTTGTGGACTATACATATTTGTTTTACTTCATCTCACTTATATTTACGTCAGGAGGAACGTCGACCCATACCAATAATCTTTGGACAAGATATTATTAAGTTATTAATACTATAAATAAAATATCTAGCATTCCCTATCGGAGGGGCTATCTTCTTCATGGTCAAAATCAACTAGCAGACATGTTCAAAAAGTTTATCCAAAGTCCCCATTTCCATGGCGGATAAACCCGCCAACAAGGTATCAACTCTCAAATACCAATCAGTGCTGCTACGCTTCAAGGATACTTCATGTTATTTAAACACTCAGCGGAAAAGGCAATCTTAAACGTGAAATCCTTCGTCCAAGGGCAGAGGAACAACTGGAATGTAGTCAATATTGATCAATTGCCATTATTGGATTTAACTCTATCTTGGTTGATGTTGTGTATATATGGACTTTATATGATTTTTTGTATTAATTTAATCACTAGTTGAAGAGAGTTCTTTTTTTATTAATCTCTACACCCTTATATCTTACTGTACAATAAAATAACATTGCAGTATATTATCGTGTTATATATTTACTTTCTAGTTTTTAATTGTTTTAACATTCTCAATTTTCACTTATATGGCATTTTTTTATAAAATTAATATGAATTCTAAAATTAAACATTACTATAAAATTCATACGGTAATAAACTTTTCAGGACATCACCCAACCTTAGTATTTTTTTGACTATATTTTTGATTTCCCAATTCCCCATATTTTTGCTGCATAAAGTAGTCCAATTGAATGGGCTCATCCTGCAGAATTGCATATAACAAAAATATAAAATATTTTTTGGTAAGTAGGATTTTATAAAACTGTCGTCATTTTAATTTTGTTATTAATATGAACCAAATTCTGTTTGTACCAATAAGTATGAAATTATCGTAAATATAACTTGGGATAAATAAATTGTGTCATAGTTAATTTTATTAACTAAATATGTTCAAGAAATGTCTTTGTACCACATATAAAACAGTAACATGCTAACTATCAAATATGAAAGGACGTAGAATTGTAATTTGAAACATACATAATGAATGACATAGTACTATGAAGTTAAAGGATAAGATAATAAATATTTGTCATACATTGATTAAGTCCAATATGACAAGTTTGTACTTTCCAAGTCGTTATTAGGCATGAATGCACTTGCGGTAATTAATATTGTTCTAGTGAGCCCGTTGCTCCAAATCACGAGAAAAAGCTGTTTTTGACTTCAATGATTCCTGAGACTTGGTTGTTGAGGGAAAATTTCACGCCTTATATTGTATATTTAGCCTTACAAAAGCTACATGATGCAGTCCACGGACAACAAGAATCCTAGTAAGTACCCTCCATCGCAGTATTAGGTCAATTTAAGTTTATATGATGAGTTTGGAGAAATATTTTTGGTTTGTAGGTGTAGTTTCTACTCCCAAATTATACCGCAAATAATTTACGAGGGCACAGGGTAACATTATGATTCCAGGGTTATTCCATAATGCAGGTAGTTTCTAGGCAAAAGCCATACGAAGGGTGAAAAACAAATGAAATTAAGAGCTAAAATATAAAAGTTGGAAACCAAATATATTGTGGAGGAAGAATACTGCGTGTACAGCTTCTACATACCAAAAATATTGTCTGTTGAAGTAATTAGGTTTAGTTTATGATAAATTAATATCTACCTTGCTAAGAAAAATATTTACAACCTTGTTATTAAGGCTTATTATGATGACGTCACATATAAAATATTATCTGTATTTTTAGTCCCTAATTATCGGACAGAAGAACATAAGTATAAAGTGTCCGATAATTGA